>PVLA01013646.1:0-35625 GCA_004027455.1 Hydrochoerus hydrochaeris
CACCGCCATGACTGTTTGACCACCGCCATGACTGTTTGACCACCGCCATGACTGTTAGGCCACCGCCATGACTGTTTGACCACTGCCATGACTGTTAGGCCACCGCCATGACAGTTAGACCACCGCCATGACAGTTAGACCACCGCCATGACTGTTTGACCACCGCCATGACTGTTTGACCACCGCCATGACTGTTAAACTACCGCCATGACCATATAGTAATTTATTCTAGGGCAAAACTCTTTCAATACCCATGTTTATAGCAGCACAACTTACAATAGCTAAATCTTAGAAATGGCCTGTATGTCCATCAGGAGAAGATTGGAGAAAGAAAATGTGATACACACACACACATACACACACACACACAATGGGTTGCCACTCAATCATAAAGATAAGCTTGAGTCTTTAGTACATGGTTCTCTACAAGACATTCAAAATCTAAGCTATTGAAGGGGACAGTAGATTGACAGGACACAGGACAGGTTCTTCCTGTCCCTTCCTGTGCCACAGAGTGAAGTGAATCACAGGTTTTCTTTCCCAACAGCGGATATCCTTTTCTCTTGTCTCAACAAGAATTCAGGCAACTGGAATTTCACCTGGCGTGTGTCATCATTGTACCAAAGTCTCAGGTGAGGCTACTTTTCGTGAGTTGTGTTCAAGATGGACTTCTCCCATAACCACCCACCCAATAAACTGGAGATGAAAACAGACTCCACCAGCTATTTAAGAAGGATGGATTAGCTGGGTATGCTGGTGCACACCTGATAGAAGTGTCACAAGTTCAATCCCAGCTTGGGCAACTTAGTGACTCATTGAGACTCTTTCTCAAAGTGGAAAAAAAAAAAAAGGAAGGAAGGAAGGGCTAGGGATGGAACTCAGTGTGAAGGCCCCAAGTTCACTCTCCACTACCCTACACACACTTGGGAACAGCCATCTTGCTTGCCTAAGACCGCCAGGATACCATATATTTGACTCTTCTTTTTCTCTGCTGTCCTTTAGACTTCTTGTTTATTAGCCCTCTGTACCTATTTTAAACTATTTTTTGAAAAATATTTTGCTTTCATTATAAGTTACATTCTTTCTGTATCTGTCCCTGCGTTTTCTGAAGGGGTTACGTCAAGGGGAATTCAACACCTCTCTTCTCATTTGCTCCTCAGCTTGCTCACTCATCAAAAGACTGAAGCTATTTGATACTTCAGGAGATTATTGTCCCCATTAGGGGATGTGTCAAGGGGGGGAGTGCTGGTGGAAGGATTCTGTGCCATTCCTACTTTTGACTCGATAAATGCCCTTGGTCAAGTCACTGAGCCTTTTCTCTGTGTGCTAACTGTGTCACATGGTTGATCATCATCTTCTGGGATAAAAATAGGGACCAGGTGTCCATGTGGCCCCGCACTGATGAGATGAGGGTGTCCAAGGGACCTCAGAGATGTCCTTGAGCTGCAGATTCGGTAATAGGGTCAGGCCACAGCAGTGGCCCTCATGCATTTGTCCAGTGGCCTGTGGGATCCATTTTAGCAGCTGAATTTTTCCAGCCCAAACACAGGATTGTTAACCTTCCACTCCTAAATATTCTGCTCTCCCTGTCCACACCTCTCTCTATGCCCTTGCCAAAACACTAACTAATTGCTGATCAATATTATCTATCACACTCACCCCCTAGAACATAAGATTCTTGAGGAAGGGAACCATGTCTGCTTTATGCAGCATCATGGCTCAGCACTGAGTACACATCTGGCAAACAGAAGTTATGCAAGAAACATTTGCCAAATGGAGGAGTGAATGAGTGTGACCTAACCTCCATAGAACATCCGGTTTCCGCATCATTGTGGTTATCTGTTTCTGGTCATGATGGGGTGGACCTGACTGACCCTAGTTCCCCATCCTCTACTTACTGTCCTGTTATAATGAGAGCAAACCTCGGTCTGAATGTTGTCACACACATATTTATTAGCAAGAAGATTCAAAAGTATTTGTCCGGTCGGTTCCATAAAGGCAGCAAAATTCTAGTTCTCTGAGCTTTTCCGTGCTCTGCCCGTTCTCCACATGAATAGTTCTCTTCCAAGTCACAGGACAACATTCTAAAGACCGGATGTTATTTAGCATGAGGTAAATGGAATTGTTTGTATTTATGAAACAGGAAAAGCTTAGAATCTTCGGATGTCATTTTAAAAGGTGGTAGCTCAGTGCTGGCCAGACTCTTATACCAGCTTATGTAAAAGCACAGAATACCTTGGAGTTGTAGCCAATCCACTTGCCTTGAACACTACTAGGTTCAACAGAAGCCCATTTTTAATACCCTTTGTATTAGCTAACAGATCGCTAATTTTATCAATGAGAATTCGCTTCTATTCATTTTGCTTAACCAAATTTCTCCTATTAATTCTAAAATAGTTAAAGTAGTGGGGGCCACCACCTACATAATTACTTCATAGTAACTGATGGGAGGGACAGAAATAGCTCAGACTTTTCAGGAGCAATTTAAAAGGCCTACAAGGAGCCCTGTTCTTTGGAAAGGAAGATTGTTTCAACCCCAGAGGGCTTTCGTTTTCACATGTTCTTACCTGCCCTTAGGGGAGATTTGGTCAGTTAGCTGGCTGGCTTTCCCAAGGACCTCAATCTGAGGGCTGTAACAGTAATCTGCCCTCTTAATTTCCTTACAACCTTTTTGTCTCTGTAATTTCTGGTCCAAGAAGAAGATATCAGATGGGCCCAGAACTTTTTGGTTTTACTGAGCAAGGTTCTTCACTTTTTTTCCTGTTTCCTGATAAAAACTTACCTTAAGAACAGTTATGAGTCATCTTTGATGATTATCTGACATCATTTTCCCTCAGCCCTCTCTGTTTATTACCTTCTCTAAATGCTCAGCTAATAGACATAGCTGCCCTGCCCTGCCCTGCCCTGCCCTGCTGACCTACCCCATAATGACCAGGAACATAGTTCTCATTGTGGGCCATGATCTTGAGTTAAAATAATGGACAGACAGAGTAACTTCCACCGATCCTTTGTGTTATTTTGGCTAATCTGTGTCTCCAGAATTGTATCAGTATTGCACACACACACCCACACACACACACACGGCCCATTCTATAAGACCGAACTTCTGTCTTGAGTGTCTGCTTAGCTCTTCAGCTCTCCACTGAATAAGTGGTTTTCTCTCAATTTCAGACAACTTGGAGATTTTGTCTAGGCCTCCTCATTCTTCTCTGTAGCGCTGGACCCTACCCCAACATGATACACCCATTCACTGGCTGTCAGTAGACCCAGCATCTGGAACCATGCCTTCTTGCCTGGAGGACTAGGACTGCCATGACACCCTTAGGATATGATACACAACCCAATTCCTGGGGCTATTATCCACTTGGTTACCCCTAGAAAACCAAGCCTTACCGACAAGAGGTTCCTTAACTCTAATCCTGCCTGGTTTGTTTATCAGTTCTTTTCTTTCTCCGACATCTGTGCTGTCTTACTGGCTTGGTGAATTTGCCCTATAGTTTTTCATAGCATACTGTTAGTTTTATACATGTCTCTTTCCATGGTAAATAACTCATTCCAATTATCCCTGCTAGGGGTAGCTCAACAGAGCAGCCTTACATGGTTATACTTTGGCCAACGAGGCCCTACACCTGGGACGGATTGGTTCAGGGTGGACACCTAATCAAAAGACACCCAATAAATAGTTTGGTTAGCAACTTGCCCCCTAACCTAACATGCGGATACATAAACATTGAGTTAATTCCCATTTCTTTCTTGGTAATTGTAGTGGGAAAATGTTAAGAAAAAAAAACTTAATAGGAGCTTAGAAAAAGCATATAATGGTTGATGCACAGTGGATCATAACAAACCCCAATCACAAAATACTGAAATTCTGAACAACGAAAAGGGATAGAGGAGAGAAAAAGTTTCATGCAAAGGGAAAAGAAGCTCAGAGGAGACTGAGTTAGATCAGTGATGGTGGCCAGGAGACAAGTGGTGTACTCTGTCTGTCCATTATTTTGAGAGTAGTACTAGCTTACACTTTGCAAAACCACCAAAATGGAGGATTCGGCATGGACCAGGGATCAGTCTACAAACTTGTACTATAAAGGGCCAGACGGTAGCCGTGTTAGATTTTGTGGCCCTTATACCTTCATTAAAACTACCCAACTCTGCCATGGTAGCACAGAAGCAGTCACAGGCAAGCTATAAACTGATAATTATGTACTTCTTGCCATAAAACTTTATGGACACAGAAATTTGAATTTTGTATAATTTTGATATATCTCAAATATTACCCTTTCGATTTCTTTTCAGCCACTTGTAAATATAAAAATTGTTCTTCCCTTCTAAGCTGTTTCTAGTCAGAGGATGGAAACGTGGCTTCAGATTGGAGTTGCTGCTTTCTGCCCCACCTGAGTGCCGGTGACACCAGGCATACATAGAAGAGATGCTTCCGCTCAAAGAAGGTGTTCCCAGTGTGGTAAGGGTCTGGGTGTCCCTTGCCAGAGTTAAGTCCTGGGGTGAGCGTCAGCGTCCTGGAGCTTCATGTCCCCCATGGCACCAGATTAGAACAATGATGGCCAAGTGGTGTGGACAGAAGGGCCTGCAGCTGACTGATGATAGCAGCTACAAGTGGTGAGTACAATGTGGTCACGTTCCTGAGGCCCGAGCAGATTCAGAGATGGCTCGGTTCACAGCAGAGACCCACCTAGATGAAACAATCACATGTCGGGACAGGACAGGGTCCCCACAAAGCACAGCAGAGGACTCCCAAAGACTGAGCGGGGAGAGGCCCTCCTCAGAGGAGAGGCAGTCTGCCTCCAGGTTATCCACAGCTGTTGAGGGGCAGGGGAGAAAGCGCTCTTTGTTTGCTTGTACTGGCCATCCTGGAAGGACTGTTAGCAAACACTCTGAGCGCCTCCACTGCCAGGACTAACATCGAGTGGATCTTCTTGGCAGCAGAACCTGCTCCTTACAGGGCTCTTTTCTCTTGAGACGGGGTCTTACTGTGTTTTCCAGACTGTCCTCAATCTCCCAGGCTCAGTAATCCTTCTGCTTCTGTCTCCTAAGTAACCAGCACTACAGGCACATAGTACATGCCCAGCTAAGGACATTTTTATACACAAAGGAAGATAAATATATAAAAAACATAACTATCTCCTCCTGAAGAACAAGGGGTCTTCCTAGACCAGCTGCAGGATGTCTGGCCACCCAAGGGGCTGGACCTTCTGTCTGAGATAGGGTGTCACAAAGCAGTGGCAGCCTAGCCAGCCCCCAGTGTGCTGGGTGACTTCTGTGTGGCATGACATCACCCTGGAGACGGGAGGCCAACGAAAAGCCCTGCATTCTGCCACTCAGCTTCCAAGGCAGTGGCCTCAGGGGGGTTATTACAGAAAGCTCTCAAACTACCTGTTTACATTCCGAACCACAGCAAGGCCCGGAAATGATACGGTAGTGCAGTTGTCTGTCATTAATTCCCTTTCATGGGAAGCAATGCCTCTGATTTTCTTATGCCTCAATTTCTTCACCTGCCTTACTGTAGTTTTTTTTTTTTTAGTTCTCTGAGCCCCTCTCTAACAGATTTTTTTCTGATGCTGAAATCCAGTCTGCAGAAACTAGAAGTTATAGTAGAGTAGAAATGAATTTTATAGAATCGCCATAGTTCAGTATTGAAAGGGCAAAAGAAAATGCAACTACATACTTCCACAAAACTGAATTTATCAGCCAGGTATGGTGGCTGAAGGTGTAAGGTCCACTCCTGTAATCAATGCACTCAGATGGCCGAGGCAGGGGGATTGTGAGTTTGAAGTCAGCCTGGGCTCCACAGTGAATTCAAGGCTGGCTTGCATTGCATGGTGAGACCCTGTCTTAAAAAATAAAACAAAACTACCTGAGCTTTTCAATTCAAGACAGTCCATGTCTGGAATTTCCCCTTTCCTGGGTCATCTTCTCCCTGGAGGCCATCAGAGCCCCTGTGTGGAGAAATCACAACACCAGCCAAGCGTCACTGAGGAGTTTTGGCTGACGCCTATTCTCTGTCTTCAACTGGCATTGACTCAGCTGAAACTTGGCATGTTCCATCCCTATCATCAGGTGCTGGCATCTACCATTGGTGCCCCAAATCCCACCAGGGCCTCCAGGAACCAGGCCTACACATTCTCATTCTCAGATTCCAGTCTTAGGTCCTTTGGCTCTGCACACCTGCAGCCTGAGCACTTGGGCACATTTAGCTGCTTTCTCCCCCCCTGCTGGAGAACAGAGCGATCTGAGAGAGACTCTAACACCCTTGGCACCCCACTCAGCCTTTTCTGGGGCCTTCTCTTATACACTTGCAGAGCTATGACCTGCTCCCAGGGTAAGGAAGCATAGCTCCTGCAGTGCCTTGTCCCTGCTTGACCAATACAAGCTTCTACCCCACCTCTTCAGACCTGAAGCCAACAGTGAGGACCAGGTTTGCGACCCTGTCAAACAGCGTGGGAGAGGGTGTGGCAGAAGCCAGTAATGTGGGTGGTAAAGGAGTCTACCAAGATAAAAATGAAGTATAAAAAAGAAGCTCGAAGCTGGATATGGTGGCACACACCTATAATCCCAGATGGGAAACCAAAGTTCAAACCCAGCCTGGGCAATTTAATCACTTAGAATTAATTTCAAAGCTTAAAAAGGGTGGTGATACGTCTCAGTGCAATTGCACTGGGTTCAATCCCTATTACTGCCCTCAAAAAAATTAATGCATGCACTGTGCATGGGAGCGGGAGCAGTGTCATTTTAAGAGGGGAAAACATGAGCTAGGGGCTTGTAGACTTGTCTGTAATGTGGCAGTGCAGGAGAATGCAGAATTCACAGGTAGCCTGCTTAACGATTGCTTTAATTTGGCTCCTAAGTGTGTCCCCAAAGTCCATATGCCAAGGGCCCGCATGTGGTGCTATTTGGAGGCAGTGGAACATTTAAGAGGTGGGATTTAGCTCAGTGGCTAAATCAATGCTTGGCAAGTGCAAGATCATGAGTTCGATCCCTGGTACAAAAAAAAAAAAAAAAGAAAAGAAAAGAAGTGGATCCTAGTGAGGGGAAGTTAAGTCAACAAAGGGAGAGGTGGCATCTAAAGGGCTGTGTAGGACCTCAGCCTCTGCCACTATTTCTGGCCACCATGAGGTGAAAAGTCCTCCTTTGCTATGCGTTTGTGCTACAATGTACGGTGCCACTATAGGCTCAAAGCAACAGGGCCTAGTGACAACAGATACCTCTGAAACTGTGAGCTAAAATAAGCTTTTCTTCATATGAATATCTTGTGTTTTATTACAGTAATGTAAAGCCAACATACCTATAAAATATAATATGTAGAGTCAACACCTCAGGTTAATAGGGGATAGATGGGTTATTTAGTGAATTGGTGGTAGATCAACAGGGAAAAAAGATGAAGAAAAATATAATTGAATCTTGCCTAACCTGACCTGCAAAGGAGATTTCTTCAAAGATAAAGTCATAAAATTAATGGGTTAGATTAAAAAAAAAACTCTTAAGACTTAAAACTTACAAACCATAAGGCACATTGGTAGATCTGACTGTACCAGAATGAAGGGTTTGTGTTAATAAGTGACACCATCATTGAGCAGAACTTTAAGAGGTGAGCAACAGATTGGTGTGTCTAAGTGACAAAGGGTTAATAACTAGAGTGCACAATAAACTTTTGATCCTCAACAGAAAAGGCAGTCCACCTAAATAAAAATGGGTAAAATATATAGCAGACAGTTTACCAAGCAGGAAACTCAAAAACTCAGAAAGAATATGAAATAAACTGCAGATTAATAATCAAAGAAATGGAAATTAAAGCAATGCTGAGAGATCATTTTACACTCCAAGGTAGCGTAAAGCTGAAACACAGCTATTAGCCTGGGAAAGACAAGAATGTTGAGTAATAACAAGTTCTGGCCAGAGTGTAGGGATAAGAGATTCCTCCTGCTGGCGGAAGCATAGGTTAGGAAATAATCTGGCACTAGCTAGTCGAATTAAGTACTTCTAGGTGGATACTTATGACCTAGTAGTTCCATTTGGAGGTATAAGTCCATTAGAAGTTCTCACACATGTTCATTAAAGGGATATGTGGGAGCTGGGGTTAAGCTGGGGGCTAGAAAGCCTGAAGGTAGAATAATTTAGATAATCCCGTTGTGGCATTGTGATATAATAAGAAACTGCCACTGGTTTCTGGCACACAACTCCTAAAACCCTTAGAAGCTCCAAAGCGATCATCTCTCTCCTTTTTTAAGTGAATGAGATGACTTGTAGCTGATCACCCTAGGTACACTCAGGCAGGGGGATGTTCCCAGCAAAGACCCAGGCATGATTAGGAGGGCCACCCCCACCAAACCTCCAGGGAGGAGAGAGGGACTAACTGTGAACTGATCACCAATGACCAGTGGTCATTTATGACTGCATAATCATTTTCCATGAAACCCAAAAGAGTGAGCTTCTGGGTCACCTGGAGGGAGGTGTGGAAGCTTCTGCCCCTTCATGCATACCTTGTCCTGTGCATCTCTTCTACCTGGTGTTCCTGCCTCCTTTGTGCTTTCCTTTGTAATAAATAGGCAATCATAAGTAAAATGCTGTTACTGAGTTCAGTGAGCTGTGCTAACAAACTAATCAAACCTAAAGAAAGGGTTATGGGAACCCCAGTTTATAGTCAACTGCTCAATCTGGGCTTGTGATTGGCAATTGAAGTAGGGACCAGTCTTGTAGGACCGAGCATTCAACCTGTGAGATCTGATGCTGTAACCAGTCAGTGTCTGCAATGAATGGAATTAGAGGACACCTAGTTGGAGAACTGCTTAGTGTGTGGATGAATAAGCTCCACATATCTGGTCAAAGAAGCATTTTGTGTTGCGAGAGTGTAGTAGGTGCTGCAACCAGCTCAGCCAGTGGGATCCTGAGAAGGGGTGATGGGAGATTAAGCAAAAAACTAAACACATAGTAAAAGGAACGCTGGGACCAATGGGACTTGACCTCTCTGATGGAGAGACAGTGACAACCTAGCATAGTCTGCATCTTTATTGATACACTGTAAAAAGTCAAAGAAACATTGCATCGGGGCCAAAGGTGCAAGATCCCCGTGTTTTGCTGAGAACACTGAAAGCAAAACATTTGCTGAGCTATCCATGCTGTAGTCAACAGGGAGGAACACTAAGACACCTACTGGCCTGGCTTTGCTCTAGTCCCAGCATCTTGTTTACAAGGCTCACATCTGGCTCTCCACATTCTCAGGACAGGCCTTCCTCTAGCCCCAAATGTACGGTTGATCTCCAGGTCAGCCACTTCTCCCAGGTAAGAGCGAAGGCGTTGTTACGGGACTTGTTTAAGAAAAAGAATAGAAACTATTAATACAAAATTAGACACAGAAGTCCTATGATGTCTCCAATGTTTAGATTTTATTCATAGTGTAAAGCAATGCTAAGTTTATATTATATTTGACAATATAGACAATTTTATTGAAAATAACAAGAGACATCATAGTGACTACCATACATCACCTAGTGTTGTGTTTTTGTATGTTCTTTTCATTTTGTGTTTCTCTAGGAATTTGTATTGCTGACTTGTTTTGATTTGTTTCTCCCTCTAATACAGAAAGGCTAGGTATATGTGTATTGATTTATACATGTGTAGAGCTTCTAAGTAGTTTATGAGAATGGATTATAGTTATTATAAAGATAAAAAAGGAAAAGAGAGTATTCTAAAGGATATAACTGCATGTATGTTTGAGTGTGTGGAATTAATAACCATGTTGCTAAAGTTTTAGTTGGATGGATGAGCAAAACTGACTTCAGTCTCACTGTTTGGATGTCCACTTTGTGGACTTTACTTTTGTAACTTGAATAACTGCATCTAAGAGGAAAGTATGTAATTATCAACTAGTGACTTTTTACTGGTTAACATTTTTCTGTTTTGTTTTGTTTTGTTTTGTTTTTGAGATTTTGTATTGTTTCTACCCTCTTTTTGTTTCAAAATTTTTTCTCAAATAAAAAAATTAAAAAAAAACAAGAGGAGGAAAAGAAAGTGCTCTAAAATAGATAACTATATGTATACTTAAGTGTGTAGGATTGATAACCATTTTACTAAGTTTTTGTTGGATCGGTGAACAGAACTGTTTGCAGCCTCACTGTTTGAATGTCCACTTTGTATGCTTTAATTCTGTAACTTGAACAACTATATCCAAGAAGATAATATGTAATGTATCAAATAGTGATTTCTTACTGTTTATTTTTTTTTGAAATTCTGTATTGTTTCTATCCTTTTTTCTGTTTTGCTTCCCCCAACTTTAAATAGAAAAAAAAATTAGACACAGGGTTTATGTGAGGACCCCAGCTTTATCAGCCCCTTGGTGAATTTGTCCTGCATATGGGGAGATCACTGCAATGTTGTATACAAAATAGAAAGTTGAACATTTCTAAATCAATCTGGTTATCAAGCTCTTGGACTCTTCAGGGTAGATAATGATTCCCTTTGATAGTAAAACATTCCCCTAAACTTAAAAAAAAGTGAGGGCTAGAGATACAGTTCAGAGATAGAGCATATTCATGACATGTACAAAGCCCTGAATTGGATACTGAGCACAATCTTCCAGAAATGGGAATAAATTGACTGAAAAATCTTCTATCACTAATCCTGAAGGCTGCTGGTACTAACATACAAACAGACCCGATGGAGATATAGCCAGGAATCCTCCATGCCTCTGGCATTGCAGAAACTTGGTAAGAGAGAACATTTTGCAGTACTTCATAGTTTGCTCTTAGACATACCTGTCTATGATGGACTTGGTGCTTGAACTAAGAGCTATCTGTGATTTTCTGGGGCCTTGCCCTTCTCTGGGTCAGCAGTCAGGAGGTACTCACCCTTGGGCAGAGTGTTGAGTTCATCTGTTCCAGCCCCTTTTCCAGTAGGGGACCTCGAAACTGTTTCTAACATGGGCAGTAGAAGCCAAAAACACTGGACTGCCCGAGAAGAAAGGTCCCCAGAAGAAAGGAGGAACCTAGTCCCTCCTCAGTAGAGCTTGCTTTAGCAATGGCTACTGCAGGGAATCAGAATGTCACTCCAAAATATGCCACTTCAGCAGGAAGAGTATTATGTGCTGCACAATTAAGAAATAGCAGACACCCAAAAAGCTCTCTGATCTCCTATCATCCCATTTAAATCAGGTTTAGACCCTTAATCATAGACTCTTTGATAAGTCCAGAGACAGAGTAAGAGAAATCTGTACAATAAAACTTACTAGAACACTTGGATCTGGTGGTATTTACCTGTAATCCCAGCACTCTGGGAGGCTGAGGCAGGAGGTTCTAAAGTTCAAGCCCAACTAGGAAACTTAGCAACTTAGTGAGACCCTGTTTCTAAATAAAGAAAATTTAAAGGGGCTGTGGATACAGTTCAGTGCTAAGGCATTAGGTTCAATTACTAGCACTATTAAAACAACTCTTCCATTAATTTCCCTCATTTATTTACTGCCAAGAGCACATTATCTTGCCCTTAGAAACCTAAAATCCTTGAGCTCTTTGCCTTTTTATTTCCCTACAAATTATTGTCTTTGTTAAGATGCTACATAAGCCCCAAGTTTTAGTCAGCCCTTGGAATTACTCATGGCTGAATTTCTCCTGCATATATGTACATTGTACATGTTAATAAACTGTCTTTCTCTTGTTTTGTTTGTTTTTTTTTAGCCTGTCTTTGTCAGTCCAACTTACAAGCCCTGGTTGGAGAACCTAGGAGACAGAGAGAAAAGGTTTTATCCTTGTCCACACTACCTGCACACAAATATTTGTTTGATATACTTGGGTGCACTGGTATTTGGTACACATATTTATGATTGCTATCTCTTCCTCTTAGAGTTCTCTTTACAAGGATGTATTGACCTTTTTGGTCTTTCTTAATCAGTCTTGACTTGAAATCCACTTTGTCTGCAAATAAAATAGCTACTCCTGCTTTTTTTCAGGTTCCTGTTGCATGGAGTATTGTTTTCTGTCCTTTGATTTTCAGTCTATAAATTTCTTTTTTGAACTAAATGTGTTTCTTGTGTGCAGCATATCATTGGATCTTGCTTCTTGATCCATTCTGCCAGGCCGTGTCTTTCGATTGGTGAACTGAGACCATTAACATCATGGTTATAACTGATATGTATTTACTTATCCTTGTCATGTTATTTTCCTGTTGTTGGTTCTGGTTTTTTCCCCTTCTGTTTAATTGCTTGCCTTACCTGGTGGATTCATCCCACAGGGGTTCATGGAGTTGTAGTCCTTGTAACCTTGTTCAGAACATTTTGAAGTGCTAGATTGCTGGTCATAAATTTCCTCGGATGTTCCTATCATGGAAGTAACTTAGTTCTCCATCAATTTTGAAAGGTAGTTTTTCAGGGTCTATCAGTCTGGATTGGAGGTTGTTTTCTTTTAGGGATTGAAATCTTTCACTCCAAGCTCTCCTTGACTTCAGGGTTTGTGTTGCTAAGTCAGCTGTGATTGTGGTGGGCATTTCTTTATAGATGATTTGTTTCTTTGACGACTTTTAATACTCTGTGTTGAAATTTCTGGAATCTTGACTATTATACATCTTGGTGTAATTTTTTTATCATGACTAGTTGGAGTTCTATATGCCTCACTTACATGTTTCTCAAAGTCTTCTTCCCTGCTGGGAAGTTTTCTGCCATTACTTCTGTGAACAGGGGTTTTTTTTTTCTTTCTGCTTTTATGTTCACTCTGGTCAATCTTATATCATTCTTCTTTGCATCATCCAGCAGCTGTTGGATTGATTTTTCATGGTCCCTTGCTATTTTTAAGAAACCTTTCTTCTCCTAACTGCTAAGCACAATCCTGTCTTCTAGATTTGATATTGTGTCCTCACATGGGCTCATTCTGCTGCATATATGGGATTTCTAAACTCTTGGATATCTGTTTGAATCTGTTTCTTGAATTCCATTTCTTTCTGGTGTTGGCCATTCATGATTTCCATCATTTTCCTGAACTCCTCTCCTCTTTTTTTTTTTAACCTGTATCTGCTCTGGGTTCACCAAGCATGTGTTTCACTATGGTTGCCATCTTTGTAGTTACCTGAGAAATTATTTCTGATTTGATTTTTTTTTCTAGAGTGTCATTCATCTGCTTTGTTCCTTCTTCTGTTACCACTTCAGAGTCCAGGTGAGTGGCTTTCAAACTGTTCCACTTCATTGCCTGCTGGGTTTGTCTTCGGTGAGCTGGAAGTCGAGAGTTGCATCTTGCTTAAGTGTTGTTTCATTTTCTATTTTGTTTTCTTTTTTAGTTCAGTCCTGGGTTGATGCTTCTAAATTGCTTATGGTGAGTAGATTTATTACTAATAGTTAGAAGCCTTAGGAAATGACTACTTCTGAGAGATGTCTTCCAAGTGTAGCTGGCTTTCAAGTTTTGAGATCCTGCCGCTTCACTTTATGAGGGATGAAAAGTTGTTGCTATTTGGCAACCCCTGGCTCTTTGGCACTTACATATAGTATTATTTATGATCCTTAGGCAATCTCAGTCCTGGCATATCAGGAATAACAATGGATTAGAACAATTATGTCACTTTCGATAAAGTGGTACAATCAGCAATAACAATATCATCAAACACAGCCTAGAAATTGATAAACTGTGGTAATTATTTACAACTTTTAACCATATGAACTAAATTCTGGTTATGTAAAAAAAAAATCTAGAACAAACCAGAAAATTCTTTACAGTAAGTTTGCCATGAGTGCAGTGATTTTACCCTCAGGGGAGAAAATTTAAAAGGGGTTGGTGGGAAAACAGAGAAATAGAAGAAAACAAAGAGATTAGAAGCAAGGCTGGAGGACAAAGTAAGATTATGAAAACTTTAGGAAATTGGTAAAAGAAGACAAAGTAAAAAGAAGGAAGAAAGAAGAAAAGAACAGAACAGCAACAACAACAAAAACCTACCAACAATGTCCACACATAGGAACAAAGAAGAAAAAAGAAAAGAAAAAATTTTAAAAATAAAATAAATAAAATGTCTACTTCAAGGTGCATCTTTGCTATCATCTGTAGACAAAATGGACAGAGTCCAGATCCATGCTGATTGATCCCAATAAGCCAGCCATAGATTTTTGGTGGGGTAGTGGATAATCCTAACAAGACTGCATCTTTAGTTACACTGAAAATTCAGTTTCTGGTTCTGAGACTGAAACCTGATTTGATCAGCCTGTAACAATCCACGTGCTTCTTGCCAGCTTTAACTTGCTTCCCTGACCTCCTATCAACTTGAATTTGGCAGCCGTACCCTAACACTGGGAGCTGCTAGATGGAGCCAACCTGCAGCTGCTCTGGGTTCAGAGTTCACTTGTCCCCTCCCCAGGGTGGCTACCAGTCAGTCAGTCACTCCCAGGGGATGTCTGAACCTAAATAACTCAGCAGCCACTGCAGTCCACTCTGTCCACTGCTTTGTTCCACTGATGTGTTTCTCCACTGGGGAGAAAGTACCACTTGCCACCTCTTCTTTATTGAAGTCTCTCTTTGCTCTCCCTGTGGGCTTTAATTCTTGCTTCAGATCTTTCTGGTTCCTGTGGACCCACTTTTCTCATTTTTCCCTTCCTCACATTGCTATATTCTGGCGTCTGGACACCAAATCTCAGAGAGGCTCTCTCTGCTGCCCACCACTCTGCCATCTCCCCAGAAATCTCCCCACGCAGGAATAAGGAGCAAGGATCTGGCAGTGCAGATGCATGAATACACCAGCTACAGACAAGGACAGCGGAGAAGGATCACCAGCATGGGCCAACCTACATTTCTGTGGTTGTGGTTGGTGAATACCTGGCTTATTTGATATGCAAAATGGATTCATCTTATGAATCTTCATCTATAAAACAAAATGATCTTGAGGAATAATCTTAAGGGAATGGATAAGGACACTTAGAAAAGAAACAGTTCAGATCCTAAGTGTCATGTGGTGAATATCTAAATTAAAACCAAATTATTACAGTAAAAGACATACTGGTATTCACCTTCCTCAAAATATTCCCCATCACTGTAACACACTCATTTCATTGCTGCCACTTTCTGAAGCAGTTCTAGAAGTCCTCTTTCGTGTCTTTTCTGAGGAATAATAAAAAATACAATGACTATTGCTGCTGAGTCACAGCCAATTAGAAAGGCTGGCTTCTAGGAGGATTACGTGTCCTCAACCATAGTACTCACCAGATCTAGTGCTATGTGAGTTCTGTCTCTTCCCAAGGTCAAAATGATCAGGAAAGGTAAACATTTTGAATCAATTCATGACATTGAGCAAGGGAGTCACAACAGAGCAAGCAAAGAGGCTCACAAAAGAAGGCTTTCAGAACTGCCTTAGAAAGTAGTAAAAAGGATGGGGACAAGTGTGTTCAAAGTGAGGGGAATATGACTTTTATGGTAATATTTTTAAAATTAAACTTTCATGCTATTTTATGATCATACCTTGCATAATATAATTATGCCAGCAAAAAGCAAAAATAAATATGTCAATACAATAAAAGAAGTAGTTTTTAAAATAGTATTAATGTGGTTTCTGAATAAAGGGAAAAAATATATGTTTCAGTATGGGATGATAACAGTTTACAGCAATTAAAAAGGGTAAATATCTACTTAAGATACATTACTTAAAAAGTAGTAAAACAGTTCATGTATGAGCTAAAATTTGCACTTACAATCAAAATAGAGGGAAAATGGGAATGAGTTAATGGTTATGGATTCTCCTTTGGGGATGATCAGTGTGTTGGAACCAGATAGAGGTGATGGTTGCTCAACATTGCAAATATATTAAGTGCCTCTAACTGTCCACTTTTACAGTGCTAATTTTATGTTACGTGAATGTCACTTCAATTTTTAAAAGGGTAAAACAAAAACTAAAGGTCACAGTTTGTGCTGTTTCATTGCTAAATCTGAGTGCAGATGGAAATTCCAAGCGCTTATCTAGAATTAAAATACTTGAAGTAACTCAAGTTCTGTTCCTTAATCTTTATAATCATGGTGTTCTCATTGTTTATTTCAGCCCTGTTCAAATGTGGACATTTTTAATAACCAGAATTG
Source organism: Hydrochoerus hydrochaeris (assembly GCA_004027455.1). NCBI lineage: Eukaryota > Metazoa > Chordata > Mammalia > Rodentia > Hydrochaeridae > Hydrochoerus > Hydrochoerus hydrochaeris. The sequence continues at coordinate 16,041 of PVLA01013646.1, forward strand.
AATAACAGAGTGGCCTTGGTGGAAACCCAAAATGATTCTGACTTCTCTGGATTTGCCCCAGTGTGGTGGGACTCTGCAGTTTAGTCCATGTGTGTCAGGTGGTGGTATGATTGGGAATTCTCCAAAATTAACTTCACGGTAGAGAACAAGGCATATCAGTGAAGAAGAAATAGAATTTTGTACTTTAAAGCTTACATGCATATAATTAGCTAAAAAAATAACCACAGAAACTGTTTAGAATGTATATCCCAAAACTATTTGGTGAAGGAAAGGTACTTTATTTCTACTGCCACTGTGTACAATTCACCATTCATGGTGCCAAAAATTATAATTCAACTATTGAATATTGAATCCAAATATTGTGTACTATAATCCAAATATTGTAATCCCCTTTCCAGCACTCCTCACAATCCAGAAACTTGTATCTGTAATCCCACTGAAACATTATTGGAATCCCAGCAAGCTAATTCCAATCTATTGCCTCCAATGCAACCCACAGTGAGAATATATCTTGCACACCAAGATATATTCAAAGTTATGGGCAGCCAAGGGTTCCGAAGTCTGGTCCAAGTGAGGATACACAGACAAGGCCTCTCCCAAAATTTATTTGGGAGAAGAAGGGAGTAGTTCAGGGATAAGTGACAGTGATGATGGCTGGAATTATGTGAGTAACTTGAGCTGGCTGGCCAGGAGGGGCGGGGTGGGGGGGGCATCTTTGCAGTATGCAGGGAGAATGATAATGCAGAAGGATCAGTCTGCATAACTCAATTAGGGTAGCCTTTGAATGGCTTTAGGAGGCCGTTGCTTCAGTTTCTGATATGTAAATTTTTGTACTCTGGGAATTCATGACCTTTTACTTTGATGCTCCTACCTAGTTGACATTCCTGGAGCTGGCTGGCTCTGCCATTCCGCTGCGTTCAACCATTTAACAGGGAACATAATGTTAGGAAACAAGAACATGTCAGTTGACCTTAAAAGTGACAAATCAGTACCTTAGCTGGCCTTATTTACATTGTTTAGAGTCAGTTGAAGGGATAAAGAATTAGCATAACCAGCTGTGTACCTATCAGTACCTGGAGACAAGGCCTGGTTTAAACAGTACAGAGTTAATAGTTCTGCATTCAAGGAGAGCCATCTATTTGGTCTTCCACAGCAGGTCACCTTTTATTTGACGTTATTATAGCTTTTTGGTCTTCTATGGACAGTGCACTCCTTTACTGCCTGTTCTCATGGCAAACTGTACCCCTGCTTCTTCCTACCCAACCTTGAAACACTACCAAGTGTGGACATCTGCTGATGGCAGGGGGCACTGAGAGGGTTGGACCACACCTCTGAGGCAGACACCACACTGTCCTTCAGTCCCTCATAACTTGAGCCTTGAGAAGATGTAACTACTGAAGCCATGTTGGAAGTGGTAAAGTACGGTGGATGCCCCCTCCTTATCTAAGATTTCAATTTTGGTTGTTTCCGTCATCTGTGGGCAATTGTGTCCAAAAGTATTAAATGGAAAACTCTGGAAATAAACACTTAATCAATTTTAATTGTTCCATTACGTGATACAATCTTGTGCCATGCCACTTGTCTTGCCTTGAATGTGAGTCTTTCCCTTTTCCAGTGTACTCAATCTGTATATGGTATCTATCTGTTAGTCACTCAGCAGCTATCTCAGTATTCAGGTTGACTGTAATGGTATTGCAACACTTTTATTGGAGTAACTGATTAACCCTTATGTTATTTAATAATGGCCTCAAAGGGAAAGATTAGTGATACTGGCTATTCAAATACATCGTAAAGAAGCCATAAAGTGCTCTTTTAAACAAGAAGGTAAAAATTCCTAGCTTAATAAGGAAATAAAAATGTTTTGTGCTGTGGTTGCTAAGCTCTATGGTAAGAATAAATCTTTTATTCATGAAATGGCAAAGAAAAATAAAAGGAAGTTTGTTCTAGTCTTGTACTTCTCGCTGGAAAGTTGTGACTTTGGGTTGTGATGTTTTCAGTTAAAACAAATTAAAGGGCTAGGCATGATGGTGCACACCTGTTATCCCACCTCTTTGGGAGGCTGAAGCAAGAAGATCACAAGTTCAAGACCAGCCTGGTCAACTTAGTAAGATCCTGAGGCAAAAGGAATGAGGACTATTATTATAGCTCAGTTTGAAAGCCTGGGTTTAATCTAAAATAGCACGTGCGCACACACACACACACACAGGCACACGCACATATACACACATGACATTGAATTTGTCAATATATAAGAAAAAAGCTTACTATACATAGGGCTCAGTGCTCTGTGACTTATAGCATCACTGGGGATCTTGGAAAATATTCCTTAATATGAAAGGGGAATACTGTTTTACAGATTTCCGTATTACCCAATCTACAGAGGGTGAGAAAACTATGCACCAGACAGCATCGAAAGTTGGTTAAGGGGGCAGATGGCAGTTTTCAGGGCTTGTTCTCACCCTTTTCTATTATAGATATGAGCACCTATGAATGTTGCCTACACTGGTCCTGTTGTCATCCATACCCTGGGGCTTGCAAGGGTTTATGATGGATGATATTCTAGTATACCATGGAGGAACCCCTAACCATAAAAAGTGAGGTTCAGTACAGCAGCTCAGTGACCAGGAAGAATGGAGCAACAAATCTGTGCTCAAAATAGAGGTCTATCCTTGTAGATCGGGTGTCATATTGTATTGACCCTGTGTGTGTGTGTGTGTGTGTGTGTGTGTGTGTGTGTGTGTGTGTGTGTGTGAGAGAGAGAGAGAGAGAGAGAGAGAGAGAGAGAGGTAGAGATAGAGACAGAGAGACAGAGCGATGGTGGCCATTGCTTCAGCTCCCTTGGTAACAGTGATGATGAACTGTATGGAGCTTTCAGAGATAACAAACAGCCTGCTGCAGCCTGCATGCATAGGTCAGAGATAACTCGAAAAGTTCCAGCTACCATCTGCTAGAGCAGCTGAGGCTTCTAGTCAGGAGATTAACCCACAACAAAGAAGCCGCTGAGCAGGGCTGGCCTGAGTTAACTAGTCTCTGAAGAAGTAGAGGAGTTCTCTGGCACCTGGTGGGTACCGGTTTCAGGACTCCCCTGGGATAGCACAATCCATGATGCTCAAGTCGGTTATATTAAGTGACATAATTGCATCCTATATACCAGATCATCTCTAGATTGCTTAGCAGTTTTTTTTCCAAAAAACTTTTTTATCTGTGATTGATGGAATGCTTGGGTGTGGAACCTGGAACATGATGGGCCAACTGAATTAATTCTGATTTAGAAGCTGAAGTCACTTACTAGTAACATTTCACCTAGCCTTACAATTAGAATTTGCCTATCACATATGGAGGAGGAAGAAATCCAGGAGGCAATATTGAGTAGAGATATTTTGTGGCCCCTTTGAGAAATTCTTGACTGTGGAATGGGTCCATGGCTTGAAATGGTAAATGAAGAACAAGGAAGTCAGATATGGTGACACATCTGTAAACCCAGGTACTTGGGAGACTGAGGCAAGACAATTGCAAGTTTGGGGTCACCCTTGGCAATTTAGTGAGATCTGTCCCAAGGTAAAACTTTTTTAAAAAGGGATAGAGTGTAGCTCACTGGTATGATGGTGGCATAATAAGCATAAGGCCTTGAGTTTAATCCCCAGAACCTAAAACAAACAAATAATAAAAATCCCCCCCTCCAAAAAAAAAGAAAACATGAAGAAGAAATTCAAGGCAGGTCTTAGGTTGGCATGGCCATTGGATACTTCAAGCAAGGTGGAAAATGTAGGCTTTAAATTTATTTTTGTGCAGAGCTGAGGATTGAACCCACAGCTTCCTGTATACCAGCAAAGTATCTATCACCAAGCTCTATCGCCAAGCTAAATCCCCAGCCCTAAACAATAGAAGATGTTTAAAAACAAGGGAGGGAAAATTTAAAATTTTAGAGATACAGCTCTGCAGACAGCGGAGAGTGTTTCTTCTCTGCCAGCCCTGCCCCTAGAGGATTGCAGGATATGCTGGGCCCTAAGCCAGGGCAGGCAAAGGAGGCAGCTCCTCCCCTGGTGGTTTTGAGGCTCCGTGGCTCTCTGGGCTGCTCACTGAGCAAAGGGTCTGGCCAGGGCAGACTGTGAAAATGCAGTTTAAAAAGTAAGAGAGAAAGGGATAAGACTTATTTCCTGCCAGTTCTATAGTGATGTTATAGAGTGAGGGGTTGAAAAATGATTTTTCTAGCCCATAAGAAACTCAAAATCACTAACAGGAAAAAAAAAATTTAGTATCATGTTAACAAATTCAAATTGACTCTACATTCTACTAGAACAATCTAGAATGCACATGCCACATTCTTCTCTATTGCAGGTCACATCTTCTGATAGGCCAACCAACACTTGGCAAAAACACATTTAAAGGGAAACTATTTCATCTCCAGGTTTGGTGCCCTCTCCTTGCCATAAAAAGGAATAAAGTAAAACAGAATTTGAAATTATTAAAATGGCTTTTAACAGTATTAACACTGCTGGCTCCATTCAGATTAGCCCTTCCACAAATGTCACTCTCTATTCATCTCACTGCTGGAGACACCATGGCAGTGTCTAGGATCTTCTGGTTTTTGTTAGAAGAATGTCCCTTGATCACCAAGGCTCTCCATAAACTGTCTCTTCAATTGCACCTCACATTCCTGTGAATGTCGTCATACATTCTACCCCAGCTCATAATATTCCTGGGTCCCCTGGAGCGCTGGCCCTGTGAGTGCTTCTGTTTTGGTATTCTGTTAGGTTGTGTCCTTCACAGGACACACTAATAAATGCAAACCACCAGAGTGCCTTTCTATTCTTACCTCCTGTTTTGCATTCTTGTTTGTGAAGCTTTTGCTAACTACCTCTCTCTTTTTCCATCGGCCTAAATCTATCAAGATTTAGATTTGGATTTAGCCCTTCTGTACTTGATAATCCTGGTGACCTCCTTCTTGTCAGATAGGACCTCAGTGCTGTTTAGGGGTCCAGGGTTGGTGGCTTGACCCCAACTTTAAATAGATTCCAATGGGCCAGATCAGTCATCCTTTGTGGTCCTTTCTCCCTTAGCATGATTAGTTCTATGACTCCTTACACCTCCCTGTAGTGATGGTGTGATCGGTAAGTTAGAAAGCTTAGTACTGATAAGATGCTATCACATAATTGTGCAGTTTAAGCCCAAATTTCCCCTATTGTCCCAATACTGTCCTGTACACAAAACATGCACATAGACATACATATTTTTTAAAGTTTTGCTCCTGAGCAAGTTTCCAAGTCCAGGATTACATGGGACATTTTGTTGTCACATCTCTGCAGTTTTTTTTTAATGTAAAGCACTTACCTAGAATTATTACCATCATCGTTTATTTTGCTGTTTCATAGTAATAATTTTTTATACGAGTCATTGAACCCAAGGACCTTTGCTCTGAGCTATACCCTCAGACCTTTAAAAAGTCATTTGTTTGCTTGTTTGTTTGTTTAGACACAGTCTTGCCAAATCACTAAGTTGTCCAGCACTGGTTTGAACTTGGGATCCTCTTGTTACCACCTCCGAGAATGCTGGTTAAAGGCATGACCGCCCTACCTGCCTATCTTTTTAAAGGCTTCAGGTCAATTATCTTGTGGAATGTCCTTCTCTATTTTGGATCTGCCTGATTGTTTCCTATTGATTCAGTGATTCAGGTTAAGTAACTTGGGGCAGGAATGTGGGTCATTTACCGTTAATAACAGCAAAGACAACCGGGATTTGTCATTTCTGGATCCACTGAAGTGTGACGAGAGCCGCAGAATCCACATTCTTGGGGCATTTTGTTTTTATGAGTAAGTTTCTTAAATATACACCGGTCGTAGAGAATCCTATGATTTTTGTGCTTCTTTGGCAAATTAGTAAAGCGTGGTGCATCCAGCACAGAGCCCTGCTTTTTCAACCTGTCCTAACTTACACCACATCTGGACCTGGGGCCTTAGGCTGGCCTTGAGCTGCTGTCTGGGGATTGCTGTGGGTGGAGCAGCAAGGGGTTGGCAAATGCCTGAGCCACTGCCATGACATCCGGTCCAAGGATCTGGCAGAGACTCAGTTTACAGCCTCAAGGGCTCTCTAGCTCTGCCCCCTTTCTGCCTGGAGGTTCCTGGCCCTGGAAAAGCTTAGTAGGCCTGGAGATGGGGCCAGGTACCCAACATGTATGCAGAAAACAAACAGTAGAGAGCTTTAGTGAGAAATGATTGCTCCTTTTCAGATCAGTGTCATAAAATAACACAGCAAGTGTCAATCTGGTTGTTCATGCTTTATTATTTTGCTTACTGAAATTCTGGAGCTTTAGGCAAAACTGTAAAGGAGCTACTGTTTCTGTTTGGTGCTTTCATGTTGCTCTTCTGATCCCAAACATTTGGCCTTTCTTAGACTCCTAGAGCTCAAAACTGCTCCTATCAAAATGGACAGTTTCCTTGTTCATGCTAAAGTGTAAAGGGCTAATAACATTTTAAAGTGTTACTTCTACGTCGACACATATATATTGGCATTTTGCTGAGCCCAAGTGGAAGAGATATAGATTAAAATGGCTTGCATCTTCCAAATGGGGAAAATATGTGAATTTGTATGTGAATTTGTTCAATAAATATTTATCAAGGCCTATGAATACAACTAGAAACAAAGGAGCTGAGTGAGTCGCTTCCTTCCTTACATTCAACTGTAAACACCACCCTAATAGTTAGCCATGCCTCCATTATCGTAAAAGAGGTAGAAAATAAAACAACCAAACCTCGAGAGATTCAGTAGGAGGCATCTGAAGTCAGACTTTATTTTTTTTTAATTTTATTTTAAAGAGGGTAAAACAAAACAGAACAAAGCAGATCAGAAGAAAACAATGTAAGTGACACAGATTTCAAAGCAAGACAATAGGATCTCTACAGTGGTTACCGTAATGTCTCTTGTTTTCTTCTACATGGTTGTCCGTATCTTCACACACAATGAATTCATACAAAACAAAATAGTATAAAACTCATCAGAACAGAGTGATGAAGGCATTACAGGCCTTCAAAACCAGACAGTAGGGAAATCAACAATGGCTACCGTAATGTCTCTCATTCTCTTCAAAATAACTGTCCATACCTTCATGTAAGTTGAAATTAAATAATACAAAACAGACTAAAGCCACTCTGAACAAAGAATAAAAGCATGACTGGATTTCACAGCATGACGATACAGAGTCAGCAATGGATACCATAATGTCTCTTTTTCTTCAAGGTAGCTGTTCATTTCATCGTGCATAATATAATCGATTCTCTTAAACTGTTTGGGAGAAGTTCTAGGCATGTGTAAACCTCTACATGTATACCTATCCTTTCTGTATTAGAGGGAAAAACAAAACAAAACAGATTACTAGAAAAACACAAAACAAAAAAGACCGATAAATATGAGAAAGAGCCCAAAACGATGATACAGGCCTTCCAAACAAGGTGGTAGGAGCGTAATTAGAGTTGTTATTTTACATAATGATCTTCCTGAGTTATGACAGACTTTTCCCTCTCTCCTGTTCCTGCTGCTACCTTTCTTGAATGATCACAGTTATTTACTACGGAGCGTACACTTCACCATTCTTTCTCAAGGTACACAAAAACCAGGACTACTTTGGTCCACCCAGCTGTAACAAAACCTTAGAGAAATGAGATATGTATTTAAAAGTACCCCCAGGAACCAATGAACATTAACAGGGAAAATGTGACATAGAATATTACATCTCTTGCCTGAAATTGGCACATTTATTTCTGCCAATCAGTCTATAAGAGTTTCAGGTGTTTATTGGTCATTTCAAGAAGCAACCTTCACCATACGAAGACCCATGGAATTACTGCAGAGATGTAATTTGGTCTGTGATCTGAATTTGCGGTCTAGTTTTAGGAGCAAGGCAAATAAGCCTGAAGCAATCCGTGTCACAGACCGAATGTCTGTGTCCTTTCCAGATTCACATGTGGTAGCTCACAGCCCCCAGAGCGGATCGCTCTTATTCTTGGAAAAGGATGCAAGTCTTTTAAATACCAAAAGATACAAAGATCAGTGTTTCAGGCCTCTGTGTGTTCCCATTATCCTGACTTTAAAAATGTTAACAATTTTCACTTTTGTTTCATACATAAGTTTCACACAGGATGAGGACAATGTCTTAGATAAAGCTGAGCTTTCTGGGTTCCAACCTGCACCCCCCACCCCCACAAAGGTTCCCTTTGCTCCAAATGTGCTCATGAGGCTGGGTCTGTTTTCAGTGCTGGATGTTTACCTGTAAGACCAGACCAACTATTTTACCTGTTCTATGACTGATGATGTGGGAATTGTTTTTAACTATTGCAAATAAACCTGCAGAGACATTTTTCTATGCCAACTGTTTGGCTCTCATTGCTCTCAGGTATACCTTTGGAGCGAAGTTGCTATATCACAGTGTGTGTGTGTGTGTGTGTGTGTGTGTGTGTGTGTGTGTGTATTCAGGCCTAGCGGAAAATGCCACACAGTTTTCTAAAGCAATTCTATTGGTTGCTCCACAGCTTTGCTAACACTCAGCCTTGTATACTTTCTTCCCTCTCAGTCCTTGGTGGATGTATAAAAATGTCTCACTGTTTCATTAAACATTTTCATTTTCTCTCTCTGGTGACTAAGGCAGTTCAGCCCTGCTCACATATTATTACACTTTCTGTTTTGAAGTGCTTATTCTGTTGCCCATTTTTTATTGCATCTGTCTTTACTTACTGATGTGTATGTTTGTCTTAGCCTGAATACAAGATCTTTCTTATGTTACAGGTAATTTCTCTCACTGTGGCTTGTTGTCTTAATGGTGTCTTTTACAAACTGGAATTTAGGTTGTGGTCCAATTTGTCTGTCTTTTCTGTCATAGTTAGTGCTTTACAATTTCTGATTAAGAAATCTCTGCCTACCCCCAAGGCCATAAAACTATTGCTTTTTCTCTGGAATCTTCATTGTCTTACCTTTCAAATTTATGTCTACAATCTACTTGGAACTGATTTTTGTGTATAGATTGAGATCGAGGTCACATTTTGCTTTTCCACACGTGTACACCTTATTCATCATTTATTGAAATGACCACTATTTTTTACTACTCTGCAGAGTCACCTGGGTCATAACCAAATGTTTACTCAAGTGTGTATCTGTTTCCAGACTCTCTCCTTCTGTTCTTCTGACCTGTTTGCCTTTGTTCTTTCTCTATGTCGGATTTGTCTCCATAAGACTTGGTATTTGTGCACTGTGTACCCAGCATAGATAAACTTAGAGGGAAAAAAAAGCTCCATTTCAGCTCATGATTGCAGAGGTTTCAGTGTGTGGTCAGTAGGTTCTCTGAGATTTTGTTGCAGTGTAAGCCGGAATATGGCACTTCTTATGTCCAAAAGCCTTTGGTGGCTTTCCAAGTTTCTCAGCATTCAAGCCAAAGAGTTTCCCTGCCTATAAGCGTGACATATCCCAAACTCCAATTCCTCCAGGCCTCCCCCAAGCCCCCCACTTTTGGCTGTACTCTAGCTGTACCCGCCGCCTTGGTGATTGGTGGCCATGCCAAGGCTACGGGCTATTCCCCCACGCCGGTGGTCTTCGCCCACTCCTCAGCTCCTTGTGCGCTCTGCTCACATGCCCCACTATTAGCAAGACCTTTCCTTATCATTTGACGTAAAACAGAATCCTGTTCCTTTTTCCCTGATTTATGTCCCTCTATAAATAACATAGCATAAAGGGGACTGGGGATTTAGCTCAGCGGCATAAGCACCTGTCTTGCAAGCATGTGGTCATGAGTTCGATCCCCGGTACCGATAAAAAATTTAAAAAAAGACAACCAGGACTAAATAACATAGTATATTGTGTACATATGTACTTATGTACATTTAGTGAATGGCAAACCTGGGACAGGAATTCGGGTCCTTTTTTTCTGACCCATTGTTCTCCGCCTTCCACTACCTTCTGTGTAGATAAAAATCCCACACTGCCAACTGATAATTAGATGAAATAAAAGGAAATAGTGTTCAAGGTGTTTCTGAAAGTGTTGCCACGTGAAACTGCACTGCCCTTTTAATCTGTCAGTTTATCGCCCAAGACAAATGTCAACAGGGCATAGAAAAAACCAAACCATGAGTTAGTATAACTGATTAAACAGAGGATTAGTGATCGAGTCATTGCCCTGCTCCAGGGAACAACGGTCTAAATTGTCCTCAAAGGTAAATGACTCTGATATAAAAAAAAAAAAATCACCGATACAAAAACTCCACGTACTCATGTAACCCTAATGCCTGGCAAGCTGAAGCCAGAGGGTCTTGAGTTCAAAGCCAGCCTGGGTTACATAGAAAGCCCCTGTCTCAAAAAGCAAAAAGAAAGAAACAAATGAAAAGAACTCTCACTCTCTTTATATATACACATATATACATATATATGATATATATGTGTGTATGTATTTTGTGTGTGTGTATGATATATATATATATATATATATATATATATATATATATATATGTATATATATATATTGTTCCAGGGATCGAACTCACAATTTCATGCTTGGTAGGTAAGCATTGTGTCACTGAGCTATATTCCCCAAGATATATATATATATATATGCATAGCTTGTTTCCTATCTCACTGTCTTTGTTTTTTTTATTTTTGGTACCAGGGATCGAACTCACAACCTCACGCTTGCCAGGCAGACGCTTATGCCACTGAGCTAAATCCCCAGCCCATCTCCTTGTTTCCTATTACCTTTAATTTTGTTCTGTAGTTTATCTGTATTTTAGGTTTCCCATAGAAGAGAAATCATGTGCTATTAAGCTCGTGTGTCGGATTTCCTTCTTCACATGCGCAGGGCCTCCATCAGCTACTTTTAATAGTGTTCAGAGCTATGGAAGGGAAGCCTTCCTCCGTCAAGCAGCTTGGCTCCTTTCGTAGAGGACGCGTGTAGATAATGACACCCCTCCCCAATCTCTGTCCTATCCCTTCCCCAAACCCGCTCTTCATTGTCCTTTCAGCAAACTACTCCACCAACATAATTTAATTAGGCCAAAACAACATCCTATGTCTCTAGTTGTTTCTTTACCCACCTTGTTTTCATGTGTCTTTCTTTCTCTACGGTCTGTCTGTGTGTTGTCTGTAATGGTGGGACCCTGAGATGGGACACAAACACCAAAATGAATTGTATTAGTGTATTTGCATATATCCGTAAGTTTTCTGGCAGTACATTAGTAGTGGTAGGAGATGTCAAACTTTTTAAGACGATTAATTTTTAATTGATAAATTATATGCTTATCATATTTAAGCTGGTTCTCTTGAAATATGTATATAGAGAGTGGATAAATTGAGCTAATTAACATACACCTACCTTACATACATTCATTTTTGTGGTCAGAGCACTAACCATTTATTCTTAGTGATTTTCAAGAATATAACACATGTTTATCCACTATAGTAGAAAGATTCCAACTCAGCAGGCATATGTCAGAAAGTCATCTCTGTCTAAAATGCTAAATTCCGTGACACTATGTGTACACTTGCTCTAATATTCACTGTGCGGTGATAGTCACTCTAAGAGTCAGAGACAACATTTGAAAGAACCTAGTCAAGAAGCCACTATCTAGAAGCAGTTGTGTAAGCATTTTAAATATTGTTTTAGCAGTTGAATCAGTGAAACTGTACTGTGAATTTGATTGGCTTCAGAGACATTTTGAGAGATCAATGAAACACTTCTGGTGATGCCTAGGTGAGGCTTGGAGGTATGACTTTGGCCACTATATTTGGACTCTGGCTCCTTGCTCTCTGGTACTGTTCTGCTGTGTCCTGGCTGCCATGGTTGAGCAGCCTTCAGTTTGTTTGTTTGTTTGTTTATTGTTGTTTTTTCAGACAGGGTCTTGCTAGGTAGCAAGGTTGGTGGTGACCTTGAACTCACTATGTAGCCCAGGCTGGCCTTGAACTTCCTGAGATCCTCCTGCATCAGCCTCCATCCCAAGTGCTGGAACCATAGGTGTGTGCCAGCACACCCAGCTTTCAGTTTTTCTCTACTTTGTGCTTCTATCATGTTGCTTTTGTCTTGAAGTCGGCTGACAGAAGACTGAACCTTCTTAAACCATGAGCCTAAACAAACCTTTTTCCTGAAACTGTGGGTGTCAGGTATTTTGTCCAGCAACAGGAATGCTGAAATGCAGAAAAATGACACTGAAAGTAGAGTCATTACTACAAACTTGCAGTATGATCAAAAATACAGCTAATATTTAAATCTTTACATATTTATTATAGTAAAAGATTCCCGGCCATTCATTTTGGTAAAAATACTCCTCCTTGCTTCAAACCCACTTATCCCACCATCCCTGCTGCTTTCTGAAGTGATTTCTGTATGTTACACCTGCCTCGATGTCCTGAGCTGACTCAGAATGTTTACCTTTCATTGACTTTGGGAAAGTTAATGGTGCCAGAGCCAGTGAATGAGCGGACAATGGCACCAGCCAATGCTTTGATGAGTCTGTCTTTTCACTGGATGGCATGTGGCAGCTGATTCACTGTATTTTTTTTATCACACCTTATAAAGACAGGAAAGAGAACTTCCAGAACTGCTCCAGAAATGACTAGGACAATGGCATAAGTGTATGTGAAGCTAGGGTGTGTATTTCGAAAACGATTAATGGCAACATGTCTTTTACTGTAATAATTTTTAAAAAGCGAAACACTTGCCATATATTTGGATCAAATCTTGTAAATGAAAGAGGTGAGGTTCACTGCCCCTGCATTCTCAGTAATCCTTCAGTCCAATCTCCTCTTCGAAGATGAAGAAACTGATGTTGAAAAAAATGGTGCAGCTTATCCACAGCTGGTACCAAAGATTTATTTAGAACTCAAAATCTCATGAGTATGCATTGCCATTTGCATATTTTACAAGTAAATGATATCTATGGATAACGGGTACGCACTTTGGCAGAGAGAATTTTTAAATCTTTTTAAGCAGAAAAACAAGGGTGGGTTGCTTCCTGCCAGGGATCATCCCAGATCCCTGCTGCAAAGTAAGGCCACAGGTGCAGAAGGATGGGAAAGATTGCTTCTGGTGCCCACCTGCAGTAGGCTGGGGGTCAGGCCTGGGGGCTCTGCAGGCACAAAAGGGAAGCAAGAGTCCAGATCTGGAACCAGTCACTCTCATCTAAGAGCCCCCAAGGTGCTAGAACAAGCCTGGTCCCCTGGAAACCTGAGAATTGCTTTCCGCACGTCCAAAACACTGTCGCTTGGAGTCAGTTTCCTGAGTGGCTGAATCCGTGCCACTGCCCCCTCAGGTCCTGGAAGTTCATGCCAAACCTCACCGGCCTGGTGGTGGCCTGATGGACGGTGCTGCTGCCTTCTCAACATGGCGTGTGAGTTAATGACAAAACAGGATAAAATAGAATAAAATATGCTAAGAAGGGGTGAGAGGAAGGCCAAGCGTACCTTCTGTTCCGGAAGCACTGTGTTACCTAAAATTCCCTGAGAATGAATTAAAGTCCTCTCCAAGACAAGTCTACTTCAAGACGGCATCAGGAAGATCTGCTGGGAGAGGCAGATACGGAGAACAAGCACGTTTATTTTATTGAGTAAAAGAAAATAAAACCGGTCAGCACTGTAGAACTGGGGCCAGCAAACTGTTTAAAAATCTGGGGCCTGTATCATTTTTCTGATTTCTGAGAAATCTGTGAGGGTTTCTTGAGGTTGGATCGTGCTGTTACTAAGATTTCTTTCCTTGCTTGGGGTTGCTGGTGTCCTGCTGAGCACCACTCTCCTCCTAAGCCAAGGGAGGATGCTCTTCTCAAGCCAGAGGAGTCTGCCTCAGGTTCAAAGAGATGAAGGCTCTGTGTATCAGAAAGAGTCTTCCTCCCCTCCACCTCCCCTTCTCCTGCACTGAGAAGACCAAGGTGGACTTCACTGTGCTTGTCTTCTGGCTGTTGGTCTCTTCACTTACTTTCTGCCAAAAAAGGAGGATAAGTTAGAGAAATATAATGTCACAGCCATGGAGCCAGCAATTACTGATTCATGGAACTCAAATCTTTTTACAAGAAATAGCCCAACCGTAAATGCCCAGGCCAACATTCATCAATACTGAAACACTGAGACCCTCAAAACCAAAACCAAAACCAAAGCAAACAACAACAACGAAGACGACTACCACGACAAAACTTTGGCATAATGATTAGCCCTCCCCTCTTACCCTCTGGCTTTGGCTGCCTCGAGGCTCCTTGAGACTTTTCCCTTTGTCTCCTCCCTGACTCTTTTCCTTGCTGGGATCCTTTTCCCCCTACTGGTCACGTTGGACACCCAGGGTCCACCCAGCTTCACAGAAGGTAGTGACGCTCTACACTGTCCAACCTGGCACCTTCACTGGGTCTGTCCCACCTTCTCCTGAGAGGCAGCTCTGTGCTCGCTCCGGTTCCAGAAGCATTAGACGCATCTCTGGGTCCTGGACGACCTCTGTTTTCCCGTGGTTTGCAGCTGGGTGCATCTCGCCATGCACTGTGTTCTTCGTGACTGACCCGAGCTGCATGTGGAGGGGAGCCCCTGCCCAGCTGGAAATCTTCCTGGGCAGGGTTAGTGAGGGCAAACTCCTTGTCTCTTTTGTAGTTGTGAATTTTCTTATCAGGTTCCTGGTTTTCTTTTTCATTTTTTCTGATTTTCTTCCTTGCCCTTCTAAATTTTCATGGTCCTCTTTTTTTGTTTTCTTTATCATTTTCCTGATTTCTGAGAAACAGGTCAGGCAGCTTTTTCTGTGAATCCACTGTGCAGTCAGTCTGCTGTCTTCTCTCTCCTGGACCCTTGTCCATCTCCAGTGACAGTCTGACAAGCTACAGAGCCTTCACTTTCAGTATCCTCATCCTGATCCTGGACCAATTTAGGTCTTGCTGGGTTTGAACTTTCCTGTTAATGCATCTTCTTATACTTTCTGTTCCCCTGTCACTTTAGGAGTGAACCTTGGGCTAAAGAATGCATCATGCATCCTTTGTACCAGTTTAGTCTCATAGTGACAGGTGTAACCTTTAGAGGAGGCTGTAGTCTCTTTGGGAAGGCTGCAGGAGCAAAGGCAGTCTTCCACAGTGAAGCTCCCCTTGGAGCTGAGTTTGGATAGAACTCCTCTGAGTCCAGGCTGTGATGGCTGGAGACTGAGCGTGCCATGAGTTTACGCAGGTGAGCTATTGGTCTCCATTGGGTCCTGAGGCTCCAGAAGAAAACCTTAAATAAATGATACTGGGGAGAAGAAGGTCATGGACTTAAGCAGTAAGATGGTCCATTTCCTTTTTCTATTCTGAATTATGCCATTTAGATAAAAATACATCTTATAAGCCCCTCTCCTAGGAGGGTCAGAAGAAGCAGTCATCTCTTTTTAAAAGCCAGTGCTGCTGTATAATAATCCTCTCTACCAAACATGACTGGCTTCCTCTCCTCCTTGGTCTTATCACAGTCGAGAGAACTTGTATCCTAAAAGAAAATGATACCTTGCATGAAATTTGAAAAAGACAGGCAAGTGTAAAGATGCAAACAGTCCTGCCTATGATCTTACTACTCAGGATTAAAGATAATCACTAAAGCAGTTTGGTGGATTTTAAAATCATCTTTGTGTTTACTTCAATGTACATATATGTATGCACTTACGTGTTTTACACAGACGTGCACATATTTGTACATGTATGGATGTCACATCAATAGAAACCGAGATTATTAAATTTTATAGCACAGCCTATAGTAATCATACGTGGCGTGGCTCCCACTGTTGGCTGTCATTAATGACTCTTCATTGATCACTTATTATTGACCATTAAGTTAGGTGATTAATGAGCATTAGAGTGTTAAAACCATCAACAGTCATCCTATTTATGAGGATCAGGCAACAAACCTGTTAGGTTAAACCAAGGTGCAACTGAGACCACTTTGGCAGACAAAATTGAAGCAACCTGCCAAGACTTTATTGCCAACTGGGTGCCCTCAGGACAAGGGCACAAAGATTATTGGCTCTGAGCAAGGGGTGAGGGCCTGTTTTTATAGGAAGAGTTTAGGTAGGGGAGGGAGGTATTGTTGGGGGAGGTTCAAAATTTTGGGTCACTGAGCAGGGGCTCTAAGGCTAGGTGACAGACAGAGCAGTGTTGGGTACAGGGGTGCTGGCAGGCACAGCATGTCTCTTGTGTTTTTTTGTGGAACCAGCTCTTTGCAGCTGTGAGGACAGCTGCCAGCTTCCTGTTGAAAGCCATGCACCCCTTGGTGCGAATAACAGATCCGTTTGGGGGAGTTTTTCTCTCCTAGTTGGGCAGGGGTCTAGTTCAGAGACCTGATAAAACCCATTCGTTCATAAGTGTTTGGATGTGTCTGTCATTAGACTTTTATACATTGGACCTATGGACATAAATTCATAAATATATTGGAGTCTGACAATAGTCCACACCAAACTGCTTTCCAGAAAACTTATATCCACCAGCTAATGGCACATTTAGTCCACATTTTTCCATGATGCCACAGCTATTAAGTAGGTGTGGAAGAGCACACCAACACTTACACACTCTTACACCTCTGTATGCTCTTATGGCTGAAAAAGAAGCTCTCATCTTCTGAGACATAACCAGAAGATCTGAGAAACCCTTTAGATTTTGTGTCTCTGTGATAAGAGAAAATGTAGGTCTGTTCTATGACTATGGATTACCATAGCAATATCAGAACGGAGTTAGAACAGAAGAGTGGAAAGATTTTTAAAAGGGATAAAAGACCACAGGCATCCCTTGCTTCCAAAGGATTCGTACAGATTCCACACAGGCTAAAGGAGCCTCCTCTTATTGGCCATGGAGATTACTTCTCTCTTTTATCGCAGAGTCTAAGATGATCTATGTTCTCAGGGAATTTAGAGCCTCTTTGAGGAGCTACCCAGTAACAGACCAGTCCAGACAGGGTATAAGCGCAGCAGGAGAATTTAAAAATCACTTTGTGAGAGGACCGAGAAAGGCATCTCATGCAACCAGGGATGGGTAGGAGTGAGGAATGGATGGGGCCACGGAAGGCCTCTCTTCCCATGCTGGGGAATGTGGGTTTGAGCCTCGAAGCCAGGAAGGCTGGTGGGACTCATTGATCAGGCATTCTTTCAGACAGTTCCAAACATATTGAAATTTTTGGCACGATTGAAAACACAACTTCCAATTGCCTGAAGCGCAGATGTTACTGGTTGGCTCAAAGGTGTGGGGGATTGAAGAATTTGCAGACCCCAGTGCGTGGAATTGGGGATGTGGCAGAGAGAGGGGCAGTAACCACAGCTTTTACCTTTGGACTTGGAGAGTGTAGAAAGCAGGAAGGAGAAGCAGAGTCCAGAGGCTGTTCCTGCACCCATCCTGCAAATGGTCCAGCCCTTTGTTAATGCTTCTTCCCCTGGTCACCTGACACTGCGTCCGCTGTGGATGACCACGCAGGTCAAGGATAAAGCTGATGGCCACAGAAAGATCTTCCAGGCCTATGTGCCCAGCTCATTTTCATATCTATGGTTCCAGCGTCTCTCTCCTCCTGGTGCCTCCGCCCTGTTGGTAATCCCAGCCTGAAATCACCCTTCCAGAAACCCCATCTGTCACTCACCTTTCCCCCAATGCACCGTGCTATCCATCTTTCGGCATCCTGGCTGCACTCCAGTTCCAGACCGAGTTAGTGCTGTTGCAGAGATGTTTTCTTCCCGTTTGGTTCTGGTCCAACCCTTCTGATTTCTGCCAATCACAAGGAGCTATATTCCATATCAGTCATTTCCCAGTATCTTTTCAGATGTGTGTCTGGAATCTGTCTCACACCCTCTGCCTTCTTTTCTGCATCTTTACCTGTTATTTTATTCACTCCTTGAGTACTCAAGAAATTTACTTCTCTGCTCTCCAACGAACACTTGTTTATCTGGTTGAAATGAACATTTCTGTCCTTAAACACAGCTGTGGTAATGTATATTGGTCAAAACTTTAGCAAAGCAATTTGGCAAGATTTTCCTAAGTCCTTATAATTCTGTACTGTTGACACTTTGGCACAGTAATTCTACTTCTAAGGGGGGTATTCTGTGAAAAGAGATGCACTGAAAATTCTGTACAAAGATATTCTTTTTTTTTTTTTTTTTTGGTACCAGGGATCGAACTCACGACCTTGTGCTTACAAGGCAAGCACTTACACCAGTGAGCTAAATCCCCAGCCCCAAGATATCCATTATTGTATTGTTTATACCAGTGAAAAGTTAGAAATGTCCAAGTTGTCAACAATGGGAAAAAGCAAAACAAATATCAAAAAGAATGTACCTTGGGACCATAATCTCGAGATAAATCAATCAGATACACAAGCTTAAATAATTACATGGTTTCTCTTCTATGAGAAAACCAAGATATAACTAAAGAGTGAAATAAAATTTAAAGAAATAAAAGATAGATAATGGGAAATAGAGATCGACCTTTTTCAAATGGGACCAAGAGGTGGGAGGAGGGGAAATGGGGGCAGGTGACAAAGAATTAAGGTGTTCTGTCCATGTACCAGCTTCCCACAAAGAATGTAATCATCACATACAGCAAATGTACTAAAAAATATCGAAAGTAAAGAATGAAAGAGACTAAGGCAGGCGTGGTAGTGCAGTCTAGGATCCTGAGGCAGAAGGATGCCAGGTTGTAGCTGAGTCCGGATAATTTAGCAAGACTATGTCTCAAAATGTAGCTCGGTGCAAATGCCCTGGGTTCAGTCCTCAGCACTGAACAAACAAAAACAAAAAGCACGTAGTGCAAGTTGCTTTTGTCTTGATAGATCCTTTATTCCGATCATTATTTATCCTTATGTCTTTACATCCGTGTTTCTTTACCTTGTTTTTTGATACTTCCACTCAACCTAGCTTGTGTCTAAATTTCTGGTTAGGTAGAGCATTTTTTCATCTTTGTGGATCATTTTACCCATGCTAGGAAAAGCATTAAAGAGCAGAGATCAAAAGAATCTGAGTAATCATTCAGTCCAATCTCTTCACTTTAAAAATGAAGCCCAGGCTCAGGAGTGTACACCTATAATTCCGGCTACCTGGGAGCCTCAGGCAGGAGGATTATGTGTTTGAGGCCAGACTGGGCAAGTTAGTAAGACCTTAACTCAAAAACAAACAAATAAAAATGAAGAAACTTGGCTGAGTCAAGGTTGCTCATCCGGTTAGCAGCAAAGGTAGATCTAGAGGTTGAGTTTGTGACCTCAGGTTAGGGATCTTTGCTCCACACTGCACAGTTGCCAATTTCCTAGTCTCTTTCATATTTTAAAATTCTCTTTCCTTCCTTTTGAGTAAAAATAGATGCTCTCATTTTTACACCTCAAGATGGAATTTTCCACACCCTTGTCTTGTCTCTCCTCTAGCTTTGTGGGATTCTTGGCATTGAAGAGAGATTGTTGAGGAAGCGTACATCTGATGAAATCCAAGAAAGCCGATAGTAGCAAGAAAAAAGGTTTTAGACTGTCTTGTAGATGATGCGATCTGAAGAATCTGAAAGACACAAAGGTTTTAAGAGCTGGCACACGTTTCCAGGTGGGAAGCCGGGATATTTAGGTAGGCTTCCAGGACAAGCAGGATATAGTAACAGGAGAAGGAGTGGAGTCCACA
>PVLA01013647.1:0-35601 GCA_004027455.1 Hydrochoerus hydrochaeris
CTTTGCACCAGGATAATTTATTGTAATATAAAATTGTTGCTGCTTATGTATCTTATTCAAATGATAGACTCTCAGTTTTTAAGACAGTACAGGTTTCTTTGTTTATTTTTGTTTGTTTGTTTGTTATTGAGACAATTTTTGAATATTTCCACAAACTGGATCTATGATGTGCATCTTAATGAACTAGAATAAAAATGAAAATCATTACCCTGGAGAAATATTTCAGGAGACTTATGGTCTTGGTACAAATTTTTTAAAAGTAAGAATTATATCCACTTACTTCATCTCTTTTAAATTTGAGCCTACCTGCTTATTTATACATATACTGATGAATTAGAAACCAACCAAATTTGTGGACAGAGTAAAATTTTCCAAGATTTGAAAAGGGCAGAAAATGAAGAGTTTGCATAATAAATTTTTCTGTCCTGACTTGGCTCTGTGAGATTGAAAATATTCATAAAAGCCTGGATGAAACCATCTTGTCTTCTGCACATATATCTGTCACTTAATGATTTGAATAAACTGGGTAACCATATAAACCATGAGGTATACTTGATTGACCAGAGCTCTTATCTGTTCTCAGAAATGATATAGGTGTGAATATTTGGAGTCAAAAACAAAAATAATATATAAGTGCATTTTATAAAACCATACTTTGCAAGATATAAAAAGTTTGGTATATTTATGAAAATAAGTGTAGAATCAAAACTAATATATTTTGAAAATGGAGTTATATGTAATTTATATTGTTTCATTTATAGAAAATCTCAGAAAATGTGTGTGCAAGGGCTTGACAGACCCATTTTATGTTTTTTGAAATTCAGTTTTATAATCAGAATGTTTTCTGTGTTTCATGTTATCTATATTTCAGTTTTTTAATTTGCTAATTCACCTTATTTTTAATTTCAGTAATTCATTCTTCACATTGGTAATCAACCTCATGACCTTGCATTTGAAATGCAGGCCTGTTTTCACTGAACTATATCCCCAGCTCTAATTTTGATAAGTTTTAAGGTTATATTTCAATCCATTTGAGTTATGTTATTCTAGAAGAATAAAAATACACAGTTGATGTTGTAATGTACACCTAAAATCCCAGAACTCTTGGAGGCTGGAGCAAGGAGATCACAAGTTTGAAGCAAGTCTGTGAAACTGAATGACTTAGTAAAAATTTGTCTGAATGTAAAAAAATATTAGTGGGTGGGGTAATGGTTGGGTTTAATTGATTTCAATTCACTGCAGTAAAAATGAAAAGAGAAGATAATAACTGATGTACATATTTAATGAAATGCACAGCTTTTTTGATATAGATTTTTTTTAAATTTATTTATTTATTTTTATGAAAAGAGATAAAAACAGAAAAATGATAAAAATATTACAGAATTTCAAGAAAAGATAAACAGTAAGAAATCAGTAGTTGATAAATTACATATTGTTTTTTTAGAAATAGTTATTCAAGTTACAGAATTAAAGCACACAAAGTAGACACTCAAGCAGTGAGAGTGCAAACAGATCTGTTCAACAATCCAACAAGAACCTAGAAATATGGTTACCAATCCCACACACCTAAACATACATGTAGCTATATCTTTTATAGCACTTCCTATATTATAGATTTTTAATGAAATGTTTTATGAATGTGGGTAAAATTTAGTAATATACATACAAATGGATGGAAAAATAGTTTATATATTTCATGTACTCCAGATCTTATTCATATTTTTCACTTGTATGTTTATAAAAATTTCAAAGACATATATTAAATTTAATGTTAGAATGTGTCTTGTAGACTGTTGTTACTCTTTTTAGGTTATTGACCTGGAATGTTAGATTCTTCAGTAAAGGATTTTTTTGCTATACAATATGTGTTTATTTCAAAAAAATAACTGTTTTTGCTGCATCACAAAAGCGTTAGTATAGGTATTTCCATAATCATTTGTTTTGAGCCTTGTTAAATTTTCATTTTAGTATTTTCATTGTCCAAACAGTCATTCTGTTGTATCTTGTTTAATTTCCATGCATTTTTAGCATTCCTGAATTTTCCCTTGATATTGATTTCTTTTTTTTCTTTTTTTTTTTTTTAACTCATGGGATTGAACTCATGACCTTGCACTTGCAAGGCAGGCACTTAGGCCACTGAGCTAAATCCCTGGCCCGTATCACTTTGTGCAAAGAACATGTTTTTATGATTTTTAATTTCTCAAACTTGTTAAGATTTGTTCTGTGGCTGAACCTATCAGCTCTCCTGGAGAACTGTCTGCATACAGTTGACAGAATGTATATTAGTAGAAGGTGGGTGGAGCTTTTCTAAAGTAAAATAAAAATTCCTAACTGCTCAGAGAGTCAAAACAAAAAAAAATCCATATTTAAACAACTAGAGGACAGGAGTAACTTACAAATCAGTGATTTATTATCAATGTGTTAGCAACCATGTGGAATAAATCAACACTTATAAATGCAAGAGACACAGAGTAAGAGGATGTGTTATGCCTCAAATATAGTTATCACAGTGTAAGGAATAATTGTCCCCTCCAGATCCTTGGCTTTTTCCCCTGTTACTATTTTTCACTGTGTATTGTTTATCTCCATGTTCCCATGTCATTCAATGCATTTTTCAACATTCTTTAGAAATCTCCTAAATTTCTCTTTTGTCTGCTAATAACATTTTTTTGTAATTCCTATTTACAGTTTCTGTTTCCTTATTTTAACTAATATTTTAGACGTTGTTTTCCTTATCTTCTATTCATACTTTCCAACTCTGATGCTTTTTGTATTACATTTTCTCCTATTTCCTTTTTTTAAAAACTCTTCCTTATTTCTCCTCTTCCTTTGCCTCTCTGACTTCCCTGCTTCTGGACACGTCCCCACCCATGTGTCTCTTGTCTGCACTGTCCCTCTCTCAGCCCCTCGCCCCTCTTCTCTTCCCCCAGTCACTCTGTCCCCTTCTGTCTTGTGTACACTCTATTTTTATCTTCCCCTGAACTTTGTTTATTCTCATATTCTTTTATTTTCCCTCCTCCCAACCGCTTTTTCTGATCCTAGGGGCACTGGGTCCTAGGCTATTCCTCTTTTCATCGTCACACAAATCAAGTTTTTACTCCCTCATTTTCACTGTTTTCCTGCATTTTCCTTGTTTTTTCTTGCCATAGTCTTTGTCACATCCACATCCACACTCACCACCTCCACTCTCTGTTGCTGCATGTGTCGCTATTCATCTCTTTCATCCTCTACTTTTCTTTGTTTGGTACTTTTCCTTGGGTCCTTCTTTTCCTCACTCTTTACTCTGCCTCCAATTTTCCCATTTCTATCCACATTTTCTATTTCAAATGTCACGAACTCGTCTTTCTTTCTCCCAAATTCCCTTTTAGTTAAACACATCCTGGTTTGCTCTTTGTTTCCTTCAGCTCTGCTATCTCTGCATTCACTCTTCTCTTATCTTTTCTGCTCTTTTTTCTTCTTTTCTTGTCCCCCCACTGCCTCTCCCTTCCCTTCCTCCCTTTCTCCCTTCCCTTCCTCCCTTTCTCCCTTCCCTCACCTTCTCCATTTCTCTTCTCCCTTCTCTTTTCTGTCTTCTCTTCTCTTCCCTTCTTTTTCCTTTTCTTCCTTTCCTTTCCCTCCTTTTCAATTCCTCTCTTTCTCTTCTCTTTCTATCAGCTGTCTGTTTTTCTCCCTTGTCCCTTTTGTGTATGTTGCCCCCTCATTATACACCTTCACTTTCTCTTGTTAGTCATCTCTTGTATTCTCCAGTTTTTATACTTTTATTTTCTCATTTCACATGGAAATAGCATTCAAAAAGTCAGGTAATGTTAACTTTATTATCAAGTATCCCTTTAATCCACAAAATAGTCAAAGTTCAAATTTATAAAATATTCATTGATAACCTCTGCAACTCTGACACATGTTTTATCAAGACAGGGTATCACTTCAAAGAGAAATATGGTATGTGATTTCCAGGGTGATATGCTTGTTTTCAGAACTCAATTGCACAAACTTGTGATAAGTGACACCCCTTTACATATACACAAATAGAAACACACATGCAAACACATATTCACAGAAAAGTGCACATATTCAGACTCAGTGCACATATACCAAATGATTAGGAGAATTCAGCACAAATAGTATAAAACATGCAGTTAAAAATATAACTAAACAAAAAGAGCATCATACATTTATATGAAAATTATAATGAAGGTGACAAGGTAACTTAATGACACAAATGATGGTAATCACATATTTAAACAAAATTCAATACAGATGTTACATCATAGTCTCTATTAATTACAGTTTCAGAAAATGTTAAATTTTAAAATTTTAGTATATACTTTTAAGGCATAAAGATTACAGGCTGCTCCAGACACATGGAGCAGGGCCAGAGTTGTGGAATTTATGGCAGCTAAAGCATCCTCTCACAGAGACAGTGGTCAGAAGACTGAACTTTGGAAATGAAGGGAAGACAGACCACAAGGGTACACAGGACTATCTGTGAGATCCACCTCATCTCCACCAAATACGAGAGAAATGTGCAGGGAAGTCAGCACAGGTTCCCCCAAATGATGTCTCCTACTGTTGTTCTTATGAAGCTTGAAAGTTCTTATTCTGCATCTTTGCTTAGCTCATATTTCAGATTTCCTTTTGATTTTGTTACTAGAATGTATGGTAGGTATTTTAAAGCATTCTTATATAGAGTTAAGAGATGATATGCTTCTAGGGGAGTTTATTGAGAGTTACACTACCTGCAGGGCATATAGAAAGTTGATTATATCCAACTAATGGAACACGAAAATCTCATCGTGCTGAGTGTTAAAAAAATTGGATATAAACCAGAAGATGGTAGAGGATGTCAATGACAGAAACATCTCTGGGACTGCAGGAAGCAAACGAGTCAGCATGACAATTGATATTATCAGAACAGGAAGGGGAGTTTTAGAAAGCAGAATGGATAGAAAAGCCCTGGTCCTCTGCATTTTGGAAAACTTTTGTGGGGCTTGAGTGAATAAATGACTCAAAACAAAGTGGAAAACAGACAATTCAAGAGTTGCAGTGAGTGCGTGCTCCTTCTAAAATAAATGCAGTAGAACATGGATCCATCAGGATCACAGCTCATGAGCACAAAGGAGAGAGAGAAGAAAAAGCCATTCATTAAGGTAGCAGCAGTGAGTAGTAAGAAGCTGGACTTATGAAGTTCATCCAAGGATATGTGAGGCAGGTGGTGGTGCACAAATTCACACACATGCACAACAGGACAAGGAAAATGTGTGTGAATGTGGTCGTAATGCACTTAGAGGTGACACTGGTCTTATGAGTGTGCTTGAATCACATCTTAAGCCTAAACTGGATGGAAAACATGGAGCTTCTGGAACACATCATGAGTCCTATATACAGACCATCACCGATAGAGGATATTGCTGTCATTTCTGAATATAAAACTTTGTAATAATCTGCAGCAGAGCAGTATGCAAAACTACTTTATATGTGATATTTTTATTTATACAAGTGCATTTGCATTCAGAGGTAAAGAGAGGTTGATCAAGATGTACAGGACCCCATAGAAGACAGTGGAGGTTCTCATCTTTCTGGGGGATTTTGTTTTAAACTCTTCCCACTTGAAGATTTGGGAGCTCAGCATCATGACCTGAAAGACTTGAGACAGTTTTCCAGGCACACAATGCTTCACACCCTGTGAAAATAGAATACAAGTTTGCATTCAATGTCTCTGAAGAATCTTCCATCCCAGAAGCCACCATGGTTTCTGGGATGCTATGTAAAGAATAACAAAAAAGTTGACAATGGTTATGGGCCTCAAAGTCAAAGCTGTGAACCATGACTCATATCTACTGGAGTAAAACTCTGAACACTGAGTCAAAAGATAAAAGCTAGTGACAATCAGGGAAAGTCTAATCCAATATTTACAGTTGTGGAGTCCATCTATTATTTTCTGTGATATTATTTGCATTCTTAAGTAGTGCTTACATGAGTTTTATACTGTTTTTAATTAAAAATTCTCCTATTATTATTTCTTAATTGTATTTTCTTTTTTCTGACACTTTCCAAGTTTGGAATTCCTTTCAAGATTCCACACATAACCCAGGCATAGTGGTGCATGCCTGTAATTCAACACTTGGGAGGCAAGGGCAAGAGGATCATTGCAAGTTCAAGACCAACCTGGGCCACAAAGAGAGCTGAAGGCCAGCCTGAACTGAATACAGTGTCCTTGTCACAAAAAGACAAATATAATTCCATATATTGTGTGGGTTAGTGTCAGCAATGTGTTACATAACAATAACAAATCTAATCCTTACAACAATATTGTTTAGTCACTATTGTTCTTCTATTATATTCCAGGAGAACTGAGCCACAAAGATGTGATGTGTAACTCACTTAAGTATTCATAAAGCCTTTATTTGAACTAGAGTAACCTACTTGTAAAAGTGTACATGTTGCCTTACACAATTGTAGAAGGTATTGCTAAATAGTAAAACTTCTTAATCTTTAATTTTTTTTTGCATTTCCATGTTTACTTAATTGTTTGCTCCTGTGAGTAAAATACATTGAAGAATACAGAATTAAATTTCAGATGTCTTAATAAACATGAATACAATATGCAATTTGTGTTTATTGAAAGTGGACAAATATGATAGGAAGAAAAGCACTTATGATTTCTTGCCAAAATTATGAGGAACATTGATACAGAAAAAATATTAGAGTGTTTCCTAAACATGAGGGGTGATATCTAAATAGAAATGAGATATTTGAAGATCAAATTTAAAAAATCCTCTTTAGAAAAGTATATATTATATTCCTTTTTTTAGAAACATAGATAAAGTTCTAATTCATAGGTTATTTGGAGAAAA
Source organism: Hydrochoerus hydrochaeris (assembly GCA_004027455.1). NCBI lineage: Eukaryota > Metazoa > Chordata > Mammalia > Rodentia > Hydrochaeridae > Hydrochoerus > Hydrochoerus hydrochaeris. The sequence continues at coordinate 6,855 of PVLA01013647.1, forward strand.
TTAAAATAAAACACAAGGCTGTGAGATGGACATAGGCATCAAATGCTCATGTGTGAAATATCTGACTTGCAAGACAGATGAAAAGGACCAAAGTAAAATTTAAAAACAAAAACTTTACATCATATGTACCTGTAACAACTGCTGGAGGCCTTATTGTTTTTTTTTTTTTAATTTGCACACCAATGTCAAACATTTGCATGTAGTCTAGACATTTTCAGTAGATACATATTTACTAACTCAATTGCTTAAGTTAGAACATTACAACTAGGTCAGAGGAACATATTTCATAATTTTTGAATCTTCTTGAAAGTTTATGTAAATTATTGGATGATTCAAGAAACACGTGTGCAGAATTATGTGGAAAAATCACATGAAAATAGGAAAAATTTCTCTGACTTCTCTAGAGTGTCTTTATTTTTCTTTTAGTATTTTAAAGAGCAATAATTAAAATGAAAGAGAGCTTGAAACAGGATTATAGGAGAATCACAATAACAAATTGTGTATTGTCATCTTCATAAGAGTTACTCAGAATACAAAATATAGGCATGAGATACCATCCAAAATATCTTAACACAAGACTTTCTTTTCAGTGAGCTATCTAAGGTATCTTTACTGTCAAATTAATTTCTCAATTACACTCCTAACCTGAAAATCTGACTTAATTTTTGCTTGTCTACAAATGGTAAGTTCATGAACAGCCAGAACCACCCCAGAACATGGGAGGAGTAGACAGGGCTCAGCACAGGCTCCTGGTCTACAGTTCTATCCACAAGCCCTCTCAAGAAGAGTTGTTCATGTCTGTGTGCCTTTGGTGTAGATCAGCCTCTACTAGACCAAAATACTATCTCCTGGCATCATCTATTGCTCTTGATTCCTTTGCAGAAGGAATCTCATATTAAAAGATGAAAAGTTCTTGTGTCCAGCATGAGGCCATGAAAAAAAATTATATATATATATACATATATATATATATGTATATATATATATATGTATATATATATATATATCAACACAAAGAATTGAAATATTTCTTACAACGTATTTTTTAAAAACCCTAGGGTGTATAATATGGAACTGTGGAGGACTACATAGATGACACTCCTTGAAAGAAAAGCACTGATCTCTATTTTGGGTAAACCTAGAACTAGTTCTGTGTATTAACATGTATAAAGCTGGCTGGGACTTTGCTTTATTCCTCTGACTAACTTTAAGCAAATTAAGTCAATCTATCCATGGTGTAGATGTGTAGTGTTTGAAACAAGGTGACAGGAGAGTGTTACCCTCCCCCATGGCTCCCAAAAACATATATGAGCCAGGGAAGAGGGAAAGCTATGCTCCACAGCTGGGTTCAAGCCTCAAGATAAGAGGCTGTGATTTCCCAGAGCATACAGATTTCATATCTGAGCTGAAGCAACAACCCCAAAACATTAGGTACTACCTCCAGTTATGTTATGAAGATTCCTCTTTCTGCATACGCCTGTCGGCATATTGGGCCACCTACCTAGCCCAGTTCATGGCACTTATGTGTTTCCCACCATTTTCATAGTCACATATTACCAAGCCACTCTGCTGGTTGGAAATTAATAAAACCTGGGTTTGGCTTTGGTTGTGGTTAATCATCACCTTAGCTGGACTTAAGACCCCTCAGATCCCCAAAACTATAAATATGCCTTACTGTCTTTATTCTCAGCATGGCTTGCACTGGAAGTGGCAGGTTTGAATTACATTTGAATTCCATTAACTTTCCAATGAGATCACAAATACAAAATTCTCAGACCAAGAAAAGGACAGGGAAGGTCTCATTATATAAACTCTGAATCATACCCTACAAATTTAACAAACATGATCAAGTATAATTCTACAACAGAAAGTTATAAATAATAAATCATAAAATATAAATGTAGAAAATACAACAAATGGTACTATGAGGAAAAATTACAATTATACATAGATAAATTAGGATGAAAGGGACATCATATTATTTCATAGGAAATTAGAGATATAACTTCAATTATTAGTAGGAAAATAAAGATGTGTGTCTTTAAAACCCTACAAGTGACACATCCCACATGGCTTGTAATATAAAACATAAATCGTTTACTAATCCCTGTTAAAAAAAGTGAAGCAATGGGGACACTAGGAAGATGGAGATGCTATGAATTTGGAACATTTTCTGAGAAATACTGAAGGCAGAAGCATGGCCCGAGAGAGAGAGAGAGAGAGAGGTCATGTGGGCTGCAACAGGCTGATCAAGGCTTTTAGAACTCACAATTCACCACAGCCTGACCCAGCCTTTGGACATGAGTCTCAGGATTTAATATTTGCCCTTCTGATTTTCAAATGTGCTTTGGTTCTATTCTTTACTATTGATTACATACTTTGCCTTTAAAATTTGGAAAGTTACCCTGTGCCAGAGTATGTTGGAAGTTTTTGATTTTGCATTTTATTTTTATAGGAGTGGTCAGCTAAGAGTTTTCCTTGAGTTTTAGAAGAGAATTTAAATTTAGATTTTCCATCAGTGATGAAATTGTTAAAATTTTGGTGAGTATTATAGATGGACTAAATGCAATTTTGCATAATGTGATGGATATGACATTTTGGGAAGCTAGGGATGGAATATTACACTTTAGATCTACAATGTCCCACAAAAGTCTAATCTGTTGAAAAATGGAGCATCTTCACAAAATGCAGGTCACTAGAATCATGAGCAGGAATGTTGTAGTCTTGTCCCTGGCTAATTCATAACTCTGCTTCTGTCTCCATTAGGAGATTTTATTTGTTCTGCAAGATTTTATTTGCTCTGCCATGATTTTGCACCATGCTATTTCTACCTTGGATTCAGTTAACTGTACAATGAGTCCTCCAGAACCAGAAAATATGTTAAAGCCCCCCTCCTTTGACTTGTGGGTGTCAGATATGTTATTTTAGTCATAGGAACATTGAGTAATTAATTAACTTTGAGAATACGGACACATGAAGATTAAATTTATGAAACTAAAATGACAAAAATATGCAGTGATAGCTGTTATAATGTCTTTAATGCCTGTATTAATTTCACCATAGAGCTATATGTAGAAAGAAAAAACCAGGCAGATTATTAACAGTTACCCTTGCAGTTTATTCTATATGTAAGGCATTAAATAAGAGTCTATTGTCTTATGTATATATGTATGAAGATTGTTTAATACTATTTATAGAAGAAATAATTTGTTTTTGTTTCTTTTTTCTCATTGATGGGAAAAAATAACCAACACTCAAAATCAAAGAAGGCAGGGATTTTGTTTCACAGATTGTTGTTGTTTCAGTGCATAATTGGTTGTCTCCAAAGAAGGGCAGCATGTCACAAAAGCAGCACTTCAAGGCAGCAGAAGACAGCAAAAGCAGAAAGAGCAAAAGGAGGGAGAGAGTAAGCCTATTTTCCTCTCTTATGTTGTAAGCAGTCTTCCACCCCAGGGCAGGTGTAGCACCCACACCACCTCTGTGGCTTCCTCTTGCACGGAATGAGGATTTTTACAAGGTGAGTCACTTCATTAGATTTCTAAACTTCTCAAGTTGACACGGTGTATCAACAATTAAAATTCACCCCTTGTGTACTTTGCAACTAAACACATTTCTTTAAACAGGTTTTCAGTTACAAGGACATGTTAATTCTTATCATTTAACAGCTTGAACATTATAACCCAGGTTTGCAAATGCTTAAGAACTACTATTAAGTCTATCAAGAATATCTTACTATTTATCCAAAACATCCCATTATCATTTAGTCCCTGGTCCCCCACAAACACATGAACATCCCTTTATGCACAAAACATTTAGTCTATCTTCTTGAGTAGTCAAAGTCCTAACAGTCTCAGGATTGCTGAAATTACAAGTCTCAAGTCCCCTTGAAATGTAAGGCAAACTCTTAACTTCAAGCCCCTTTACAAATGAAAAGAAAGCTAAACATTTCTAACATAAAATGGCACAAGATACACATTTTCATTCTAAAAGTTACAAAAAGGACAATACAAAGGTTTGGAACCAAAACAAGCCCAAAATTCACCAGCAAAGTGTTGTAACCCATGTGACCTTTGAGGTTGCTTGGGTGAAGGACTCTGAGAGAATGAGAAAAATAAAGAAGAGATAAACCTGTGACTGCATGGAGACCTTTCTTTCCTGTTGGGAGGAAAGGAATTTCCCCTTTACTATAGGTGTGTTTATATTTTTTACTCTCTGGATTGTCTTGTAGATACGTGTCCTAGTGGCCGAATCAGGTTCTTTATACGGCTCATTCCAGCCACTTTTGTTTCCTGGGAAAGCCATGCCCCAGCCTTGCACATGTATTCAAATTCCAGCTTCAGTGACTCCCAACAGCACAAACATTAATCCTTATGGCTCACTGTATGACACCTAAGGAAACTTGTGCCAAATTGTCACCTGCAAAGTACTTTCATTATTCCATCGGTATGGCAATATAGTTTCAGTCCTTACTGCGCTGGCTCTGAGTCAAGTTTGCACACACTAGAGAGACATCACAGAGGAGAACAGATCCTGGTGCCACAAGATAGCAAAAGGAACAAGGAATGAGGGACAAACCTCTTCCTGTTCTATATATTGTATGGCATCTACCAACCCTAAGGAAGGTATAGCACTCACAATATTAATGCATTGTGAATACCGTACAGTGAATCTAAAAGGCAAATTTTTAAAACAAGACAATTACAACTGCTCAGAATTTAAAATTAATGCTTAAATAACATACATGACAATAAAAGAATTTCAATGTTTTTCAAGAAACTGATAGTAAATGAATTAGATAAATCAAAGGCATACGATGGAAGGAAAAGTTAATTTAAAGATTTTTTCATTTCAAATATACTTTCTTTGAAATATAATAGGTGACTAATTTTTCCTTTTAAATGATTTTCTTTCCTGCAGCCATTTTCTTTGGTCAGCTTCTCCATGGCTGTTTGGTTCAGGTCCAATCCTCCTACAGCTATGACCTCATCTTTTCACAAGTCATCTTCAAATGTTCCTGACTTTTTTCTCTTTTTCTCCTAATAATTTCCCCTATGTCATTACTCAATTTGATGGATCCATTTATTCACTGTCACTGTGTCCTTGTCCCTTTCCCCTTTACTTCTTGTATACTTTCTTTTATATGATGTGGTGTTTTCCCTGTTCAACTTTTCCCATCTTCTTCCTATCCTGCATCTCTCACTTCTCTGCCCTTTGAGTCCTGCATTGATTATCTCCATCATTCTCTCATCTCTGAAGTCCTCCACTGTCCCCCTCCAGACCTCCTCTCAATTCCTCTGCTCTCCCTCACTCTCCTCTGTCTAGTCTCCACTTATTTTTTTTTCCATTTCACCTCTCTCATCTCAAAAATACCTTCCTGATTCCAGTGGGATTTTAGCCTTCTCACTCTTTTATATAACAATATCATTTATTTCATTTTTTTCTTTTTGCAATCTCCACACCACTGTGTTCTTCCCTGTTCATACTGAAGTCTCCTCTCAGCCTCCCCATCCCATCAGCCTTCTCTTTGTTACTCTATACATTTTTTCATTCATCTGCATATTTCTTTCCTACTTTACTCTTTGGAAGCCCCATGTTACTGGATCCTGGTTTGATTCCATTTTCCCTATTTCCCCTGTGATGTTTCCTTCTCAAAGACTACAATTACATATTTCTTCCTCTTGAAATTTGCTCCAAGTTCCCTTCTTCTCTTTATTTCCATCTCCTTTTCTACCTCTTTATTCTCCATCATTCTGTATTACTGTCCCCCTCTTCCTTCCTTCTCTATGTGTAGTCTTTCTGCTACACTATCTCTTCAGCTTCTGAACTGAGCTGTTAACACATCTTGTTTTTACATTTACCCTTAATATATTTCTCTAAAGACAATCTGTTAAATGATTCAAATAAAGGACTTTAATCTTTAAATTTGTTTTAAAGAGTTCAATTAAGTGTATAATTTAAAAACTTAGCAATGTTTTTTGTCAGTCTCTTTCAGGACCTTTTTGCCTTCAAATAAAATGATGTCTTGTGAATCACTGGGAAAAATTACAGGACACACATGTCCAGAGTGTAGACATGAGGACCTCAATTTTAAACACATGTATTCTTCTAGTGACATGTAAGAACTCACAAATATAAAGTGACAGGGAAGAAACAGTGCACACACAAACCATGTACACATATTCACACATATAGTCACAGTCTCATCCAGACTAGACAATTCATGGTAGAAGTCTCTTGGTACGAGACAAACCAGACCAGAATTTTACATTGTTCTAAATCCAATACAAGTTTTTAAATCACTATATAGTTGTATAATGGTTACTTATAATCAACATTTAAATGTAATCATCTGTATGAATATCTTTGATACTTTATATAATATGAATAAATAACATAAATTATATGAAAATATATTTACAAAGTAAGATACTACATTCCAATTTTTATTAAAATATAAGTTTTACAAAAATTCAATGCTAAGAGATAAAAATATGAATGATTAGGCAGAAATAGAAACCATTTCTAATCTATATGGATTAAATATATGTATAACTATGATTTAAATCATTCATGAAGCAGTTTGTAATAATATGCATAATAGTGTAAGTTATGAGGAAATATAATTTTTATTAAATTAAAGTGCCATTTGGTGGAATAAAATAAAGCTAAACTTTAGTAATTTTACAAAATTGATTTAAAATTAATATGAGCTGCTAACAGGTGTCTGAATCCAGTTCTGTGGCCTGAACATGTGCAAGTTGATTTCCAGCACATGGGATAACCTTTGGAATGCCATTCCAAGCCAATAAAACATGACCAGCATCCAAAAACACCAGAGGACACACAGGAAGTCCTTGCTGGCCAAGACCATGCCCAATGACCTCCAGGTATCTAGCAGAGGCCTGAATCCAGTCCTGGGAGCAAAAAGTGGGCAAGGTGATTGCCAGCACATGGGGGAAGTTTGGAACATCACTTGAAACCCAGAAATACAGGAAAATAACAAAAGAGCAAACTGCAATCTCAAACCTCCAGTCCAACCTCAGCAAGGCTAAGAGATATGTATATAGAACCAAATATAAGCCATACATTGAAATTCCTAAAATGATAACAGTTGAAGTATGCAAACAACTCCAGCAAGGCATGAAAGTATTCAGATCAGAAATAATCTCCCAAGTAAAAGAAGAAATGATAACTTTAATGAAAGAAATGCTGAATGCATCTAAAGAAGATATAGTTAAAAATACTACAGAAACAGTGTAAAAAGATGGAAACTGTGAATGAACAATATAAGAAACAAAATGCATGAAACAGATTCAAAGTCTGTTGTATATAATATAACAGGAAATCAAAAATTCCATTGAAAGTTTGCAAAACCACCTCAACAAAAGTGCATATAGAATTTCAGACCTCAAAGACAAGATTTCAGCTAGTGAAGAGAAAAGGAAATAACTTTTAAAAATATCAAGGAATCACCAATAACAATTCAACAGCTGCAAGATGATGGAAAGAAAAAAAAAATAAGACTGATAAGTATAAATGAAAATGAAGGTGATAACACAAATGATATCAAGAGGCTATATATAGAAGTAATAGTTGAAAATTTCCCATTCTTGAAAATAGAAACTGATATAGAGATCAGTGCATCATATAGAGGTCCAAATATCCATAACCAAAATAAAACCACACACAGATATATAAAAATCAACATGCCAGAAATGTAACATAACAACAGAATATTAAAATCTGCAAGACAGAAGAGACAAATCATCTATGAATGAAAGCCTATCAGAATCATAGCAGACTTCTTAACATAAACAATGAAGTCAAGAAGTGCATGGAGTGAAGTACCTCAGATCCTAAGGAAAATGACTTCTAACCAGCCTGATGTATCCTACAATACTCTCCTTCAAAATGGATGGAGAAATAAGATAATTCCACAAAGAACAGCTGAAGAACTTCATGACCACCAAATCACCCCTAAAAATATATTGAAAGACAATCTAGATAGACATAGGAAAGCAACACTAAACAGGATAATCAATTAAACAGAGTAGAAAGGTAAAGAATCAACAGCAGAAAGATAACATGTCAAAAGTAAACCAATATATATCAGTTATAACCATTAATGTAAATGGCTAAATTCACCAATTAAAAAATTAGAATGGTGGAATAGATCAAGAAACAACATCCAACCATAAGCTGTATACAAGAAAGCCATCCAACACAAAAGGAAGCTCACAAATTGAAAGGCAATGGATGGAAAAAAAGTATTTCATGACATAGGATACCCAAAAGAGAAGGAGTAGCTATTCTGTTTGCAGACAACATAAACTTCAAACCAAGAATCATCCAAAGAGATAAAGAAGGTCACTACATACTTGTTAAGGAAAACTTCAAGAAGAAGAGATAACAATATTAAGTATATATGCAACAAATTTGGGAGCACCTAGATATACTAAACAAATATTAACAGAAATGTAAAATCTAATAAGCACTAACACAATTATAGCATAATAGCTTAACACACCATTTAGCCAAAGTGACAAATCAAATAGACAGAAATTCAGCACAGATAGCACAAATGAATTACACCTGTGAATAAATGGACTTGGTGGACATATACAGAATACTCCACACAACAACATCAGAATATATGTTCTTCTCAGCAGCACATGAAACATTCTCTAAAATAGACCATATACTAGACCACAGAACTTGCTTAAGTAAATGCAAAAGAATTGAAATTATCCCATGCATATTATGAGATCATAGTGCATGAAACTACAAATCAATCACAAAAGAAATACAAAAATACCACAAAAGCATGGAAAATAAATAATACACTCATGAACAATCAGTGGATAACAGAGGAACTTAAAGGGAAAATTACAAAATATCTACAAGTAAATGAAAATACATCTTGCCAAAACTTGTGTGACACAATGAAAGCAGTCCTCAGTGGGAAATATATTGTGGTGATTCCCCATGTCTGGGAAACAGAACAAACACAACTAAACAACCTGATGCTACAACTCAAATATCTAGAAAAAGAAGAGCAACTCAAGCCCAAAGCCAAAACAAGGGAGGAAATTATAAACATAAAGCAGAAATCAATGCAATAGATACTAAGAAATCAATACACAGAATCAATGAATCATAGAGTTGCTCCTTTGAAATAATAAATAAAATGGATTATCCCCTAGCCAAACTTAGAAAGAAAAGAAAAGAAAAAACTCAAATTCATGCAATGAGGCATAAATAGGGTGAAACCATTACAGACCCTTTGGAAATACATAAAATCATCAATACCTGTTTTGAAAACCTCCACTCTCATAGACTTGATAATACAGAAGAAATAGACAGATTCCTAGAAACATATGAATTACCAAAGCTGGGTCAAGAAGATATAAAACTGCTGAACAACCCAATTTCAATTAACAAAATTGAACATATTATTAAATCCTTACCAATAAAGAAAATACCAGGTCCAGATGGATTCACTGTGGAATTCTGCGTTAAATTCAAAGCAGATTTAATGCCAACATTCCACAAAATGTTCAGTGAACTTCAAAGGAAAGTAATTCTCCCTAACTCATTTATGAAAGGAAATATTGCTCTAATACAAAACCTGAGAAAGATGCAACCAAAAAAAAAATAGAACTACAGGCCAATATCCCTAATGAACATAGATGTAAGAATTCTCAATAAAATTTTGGTAAACAGAATGCAGCAAATCATGAAGAATATTATACACAGTGACCAAGTGGGATTCATCCCATGAATGCAGGGATGGTTCAACATGGGCAAATCAATAAATGTAATCCAACATATCAATAGAGCATAAAAAGGAATCACCTGATCATTTCTATAGATGCAGAAAAAGCTTTTTGATAAAGTCTAACATTTATTCATGATAAGAACCTTACAGAAAATTGGAATAGATGGTTTTTACCTCAATAAGATAAAAGCCATCTATGACAAACCACCAGCCAGCATTGTATTAAATTTACAAAACCTGAAAGCTTTTTCCCTAAAATCAGTAACAAAGGTATCCATTATCACCACTCCTATTCAATATAGTGCTGGAAATATTAGCCAAAGCAATTAGAAAAGACAGAGAAATAAAAGAAGTAAGGATAGGAAAAGAAGAAGATAAATTGTCATTATTTGCAGATGATGTGATACTCTACATAGAAGACCCCCAAAACTCCACTGAAAGACTCCTAGGTATAATAAATAAATGTAACTGTATACAAAGTCAACTCTCAAAAATCAATAGCATTCCTATACACTAACAACAAAATCAGTGAGTTAGTATTAAGAAAAGCCACACCATTCACACTAGCAAGAAAAAAAGAAATATTAATTAATCTATCAAAAGAAGTAAATGATCTATTTATGAAAAATTATAGTACACTGAAAAAATAAATTGAAGAGGACCTCATAAAATGGAAAATCATCACTTGTTCATGGATAGGAAGAATAAACATTGTGAAAATGGACTTTTTCCCAAAAACGTTACACAGATTTAATGCACTAACAATCAAAGTACTACTATCATACTAGACCAATCTAGAGAAATCACTACAAAAATTCATCTACAATGAGAAGAATCCTAGAATAGCAAACACAATTCTAAGCAACAAAGGCAAGGCAGTAGGCATCACATTCTCTAACTTGAAGTTATACCACACAGCTACTGTAATAAAATCCTGGACATATTGGAATAAAAAAAGACCTGAAGATCAATGGAATTTATTAGATGACACAACTAAAATTACAAACACACTCAACCACCTTATCTTTGATAAAGGTGCCAAACATGTTCACTGGAAGAAAGATAGTCTCTTTAATAAATGGTGTGGGAAAATTTGGCTCTCTTTATGCCAAAAAATAAACTAGACCCATGCCTATCACCATGTACAAAAAATAAAATGGAAATGGATCAAATATCTAAATATTGAAACAGAATCACTAAATATGTTGGAAGACAAAGTAGGTAGAAATGTTGAAGATATAGGGGTAGGTAGAGAATTCATGAACAAGAATCAAACCATATGCAAAGTTCTTCACAGAATCTACAACTGGGATCACATCCTATTAAAGAGTTTTGGCATGTTGAAAACTAACTACTGAAATGGAAAATGCTCAAAATCAACAAAATTCTGATACTTTCATACAGACATAAAATATTTCATTCAGTACAGACATTATACTCATATTGGAGAGAGACAGTTTCATTTCAGAAGCCATTAGTCAAGTTTTTCAAACAAGCAGAAGATTGTGTTAACTCCATCCTATTCATTAGCAGATACACAGAATTTATAGAAAACTTTTCTATGATTACTTTATGATTCTTTGGAAAAAAATTAATTTCCAAATTCACATCCTACGTAGCATGAAATTCAGGCTTCATTCCTGGTTGCATCTATCTGCAGCACTCATGGCCTGTGAGGGTTACATGGGAGCACAACAGCAGCTACCAGGATTCAGCACAAGGTTGTGGCCCAACAGTCACCATCAGTGGTACTGCCCAGGTCTCCAGAACTGCTCTTCCTTTGTGTGTGGCTTTGGTGAAGATCAGCCTCCACCCAAAGCAATCTGTCTTCACACAAGAGCACTCACCAAGAACCTGATGCTCCCCCTGCTATAGCATACTCAGGACTCGGCCTATGAGAAAACTCACCTATCCCTCTCCTTTTCTGCCATGATGCAGACCTCAGAGTGACAGAGACACAGCCAAAATCCATGAGAGAGGAAGGAGGCCAGTCACAGAGACAGACATAGGTGATAATGTGTCCTCACCTTCCCCAGGCACAAATGGTCAATTGTTCTGTGGTGCCTCTGGTGTTATGTATCTGAAATTTTTTCTTAGTTCCAAATTCCCAGAATGAATTAAAAGTTCTTGTTGGTGGCAGTCATCTCCAAGGAGCAAGGAGCCTGTGTTGGTGGTGCCTACTTTACATCCTTCCTGGGTAGACACAGTCACACTGATGCAGAAGTGGAGGCTGAGGCTGTGGGGCAGACAGAAAAATCATCTGTGTGCCCTTGGATCTGGAGCTCATATGGGAAGCTGTTGGACTGAATTCTGTGCTTTTCTATTCTTCACCACACCTTCATGAATGTAATGAATAAAGGTGTACAGCAACCCCAGGCAAGCCCAGGGAAGAGTGAAATGAAGCATATCCCTCCACAACTGATATCAAAATCCATTAAAGACTATTTGTGCATCTCTGTGCCCTGTCATTCAAAAGTATAATTACTGTGAGTAAGAGTAAAATTGACAAAGAGCACTGGAGACCCACATTGCCTACTTGATTGGGACCACTATAAAGGGCCATTTACCGTGAGAGAACAAGACATTAGTGCACACAATGTTCATCAATAGAAAGAGAGATAGCTAAATCGATACATGTGTGTTCATATGCAATCCATCTAGACTATATTCATTGCATATATATTACATATTCAATCAAAATGTATACATTAGGAAAAAAATGTATAAATATTTTAAAACTAGATTTACTGAGATGTCATGAGATTAACAGAAGTTACCTTTGGTCTCTACAATTACAAGAGATGCATATAGTGGTGGTAATCAGACATTTATTAGTATGGTCAGTTGCTGAATTGTGAAGATACATTTTTGGTGTACTATGTCTATATATGTACCTTATGTCCCCCAAAATATGGTCAACCCAGAACACAAGATCTATCATGACTATAGCATTGACATCCCCTGTGAAAGAGCCTATTGCATCTGTTGAAGTAAAACTCATAGTCTACATACATAAAGACTCTATTCCAATTTAAAACAAATTAAATTAATTAATAGAAGTGATGCAACAAATAATAAATTGTAAAGCAGAATAAAACTAAATATGACAAAAATAAAAATCTTTTTAGGAAGAAGTAGCAATAATTACACAAAGAGATAAACAGGACAAAAATGGAAAAAATAAAATAATATTCATCCATAATAAAATAAAAGCTATTTTGTTCTGAGAAGAGAGATTCAATCTCCATTTTTAGCAGAAAAACTATATTAAAACTATACATTAAAAATCTTAAAAAGTAAAATACCTACACCGCTCTTCCTACAGAACATGAGTCAGATAAAAATCATCTGTGAGGGTCCACCCTATATGCCTGCTGCCAGCATCAGAAATCTTGCTTCCTGCAGGCAGTCAGCATGAACAGAGAAACACAGACAAATCTGCCCCATGCACCCACAGGCTGACAAGGGAGGCCCTTACTTCCTTCAGAAATCAAGCACTCACCAAGACAATCAGACAAAAACCCTGTGTGCCTGCTGCCATTTGAGGAATACTAATGTAGATACACAGAGTAAGACAAAAAGCAGCCGCACCACCACACAAACACTGCAGCCATCAGGAAAGCTGCAGTGTAGCTGCAAGGATATGGAGAAGCCCTTCCCATGCTTTACTACATCCCTGGGAACCTGGGTTCGGAGAAACCCAGATGCCTGTCTGTTCCTCTACCCCACAGAGGGGCAGTCAATGTGGGAAGCACCTGGGATCCTACAACCAGCTTGTTGGGAGGAACCCAGGAGAATGTGAAGATGGAGGAGCAAAAGGCAATCTCAGGAGATACGGTCACGGAAGAAAACGGAAGTCAAACACCTGAAATCTCCAAGAGAACAGCAACTGAAGTAAAGAAACAACATAATGAGACTGTAAAAGTAATCAGAAATGATCTCATGTAAAATGAGAAATCAGAAATACAATGAAAGAATTTCTCAGCATATCTAAGAAAAGACTTGGATAAAAAAGAGGAGCATAAGAATATGATGGAAACCTTGAATGAACAATATAGAAAGAAATTACAATGCATTAAACAGATTCAAAGAGATATCCAAGAAATTAAAAAGAAAATCTAAAGCTGGTGAAACCACTTGAAAGAGACTGATTACAGACATTTTCAACCTTGAAGATCGGATCACAGCTAGTGATCATGAAGCATATAAGCACTATAGCCTTATACTACAAAAGAGGAGAAATTTTAAGCAAATTCTTTGTGGTGTCTGCTGAAGAAACAAGTGACAAACAAAATGCTATTAAAGCAAGCAAAAGGAACAACATTATAAATGTATAAATAGAAATCAATTAATGATTCACTCATTTTACACCTAGGATCTGTGGTGTTTATTTCTGGGACATTTTAGTAAAGAAGAAATGGAACTGCTATTGCTGGGGCTAAACAAAACCATAAAGTTATGAAAATAGAGCTCAATAATGTGTTAAACAGAAAAAAAGTCTAACTCAAAATTTTATTATAAATTATATTTAAATCACCTATATTTTATAATGAATTATAGATATATCTGCATGCATTTGTTCAATTATTCATTTTGTGAGAGTTCTCCAATGATTTGTCTTTATTTTAAAAAGAAAGAAGTAAAAAAGATAAATAAAGCAGAGTTTCAAAACAAGCTAAGTAAAAATAATCAGCACATTACCATTATACTCACAGCAGCTTTTCAGAGTATAAGATACACACATGAAACATTGTCCAGAAAATTACTAGCACAAAATTTTCCCTTTAATGAACCAAGAGAAATTAGCTGTATAATTATCTAAACTATTTTGTGTGTATGTATTTTTTCCCTTCTTCTTCCTTCCTTTCCCCTTTACTCTTCAATGGTGTCTTCACTATCCGCAATATTTATTGTCTGTTTTGGAACTTGGCTCTCTCAGCTTCTCACACTAGTGAGACAACATGGTTTTTACTCATGTGGGTCTGATGTATTTCACTTGTAAGTATGGCTTTGATTTATTTTTAAAATTGTGGTATGTGCACTTGTAAAACATGCTACTGTAAAGTATGAATATCATGAAGATTAATAAATCAATCAAGCATATACATCACCTCACATGAAACTTAATTAACCAATCTTCATTATAAATTTCATTATTATTAGCTGTAGTCTTTATGCTGCCTATTACATATCCACCCCATCTATCATCCAGAACTTCAAGTTTATATACTGCAACTGACATCACGCTGATCATATCATAGCCATTAAAGATGGTTATACTCCCTAGATTTACATTTTGAATGTTTGAAAATTATATATATATATATATATATATATATATATATATATATGAGATCAAACAGCTTTTGTCTTTTTCATTTTGGCCTATGTCACTTAAGGTTCTCAGGGAAAGAATCATTTATGTTGTCACACTTGGAAAGATACTTTTCTAAGCCTAAGGAGTATTTCTATATGCATCGCTAACTTTTTCCAAACTATCACTAATAGAAGCAGTTTTTTCTACATAGTATTGAATATTATGAGTAATAATTCAGTGAAGTGAGCAATATGAATTAAATTTCTTTACATATCCCCAGAATCTCACATACCAGCTTATATGGAAATTCTATTCTTGATTTGTGAAATTTCTACACTGATTTCTATAATGGCCATCCTACTTTATATTTCCACTCTTTGTATACAATGACTCACATCTCAACATTTGTATAGAAGAGACTCAACATTGATAATCTATGGCCTCTACTTGACTCAGAAATTATTACTAATATGAGTACATGTCAACATATAAAATATCATAGATTTTGAACTAAATCCATTCCTGTTAAACTGTGACCTTTGGCAATGTGGATTACTAGTCCTGTTGTGAACTGTGACTGTCCCAGGTCTCTGAAACAGGGTCTGCTCTGATGCCCACGGTGTGCAGGCCCGCTTGACCTGCAGCCATCCAGGGTCATCTGTTTTGCCACCAATGGAATCTTCATGCAAGCAGATTATCTCAGGTTAGACAGACAGCAGGCAATTCAGCTGTAGAATGCAGGGGCTACCACACCTTACAAAATGAATCTACATACATTTAATTTTGCAAATGGTATATACCACATCTTTTAATGATAAAAATGAAACTTTATTCCAACTAATCATTTGATGTTTGAGTGTAAAGTCAAATACTTTACAGTACAAACTGAATTCATCTTTATAATAGATAAAATTGAAAAGTAAGCAAAAGGAAATGTGAAACAAAATGTTACAATTAAACTGAAAGAGAGAAACAAGAAGACAAGCATGGAACATTCATCAGATTTGTTAAGTCCAAAAAAGTGAGCCTGTACACAAAATACAGTACTGTACAACTGTACACTATTGTATGCACTGTAAGCACACAGCAATGCAACCGTGACAATGTCCAGTAGACACCTGAGCTACTTACATGATGTATTGCTATCTACAAATTTTCTTGGTGTGAGGTCACTTCACCTCTTTGAAAGTTCTCAACTTGAATGTTTGTAAGTTGGGTACTAACTCTACTTAAAAATTATCCAAAATTATCTGGACATCAGTGGTATCACATTTTTACAATCATAATTTATAAATATCAATATATGTGCAGGGAAAAAAGAATGCGTATACTTATTAGCATGAAAAAATACATTCTTCAAGTAGAAACAGTAATAAATATTCAGTGTGGAATTCATCAGTTTTATTTGTTAATACTAGATTTGTCAATCAACAGGTTTTGAGTTTCACTCATTCCTCTTTCTCTGCTGGTCTACATCTGGGCAATCTGGTAAGAAACTCTAAGTGTCACCTCCTTTGGCAGCAGTGGGAAGTTTAAACTACAGTAACTGACCTTACCTAAAGCACATCCATTCACTAACATGAAACTCCCATACCATTTCCGTACACTTTGACATTGTTTTTGGAAATCATTGAGAAGATCGCCCTGCTCTCTGCAGAAATATCTCAGTATAGTCAACATTTCCATACACTCCTGGAGTGTATGTAACCCCATTGCATGCACTACAATTGCCAAGATTGTGGTACAAGTCCATGCCACTTCTGCACAAAGCCAGTAATGTAAAGTAACAAAAAGTTTTCAAATAATGACTATATAATTAAAGACACAACATACATGTGTCTTTTCATTTGCAATTTGTAATGTAGAAATTGAGACAATAATCCTTTGATAATTATTCCTAAGAATTTAACACCAGAGAAGTAAAAATCTACACATTTTTACTCTAAAAATATCTCAACAATCTTTATGAGTGGTCAGATTTGAATTCTGAATGCACACCATGCCATACATGTCACTTCTACATGGTTTCTCCCCAGTATAAATTATCTAACGTATTCTGAGGTGTGAGATGCAATTGAAGCACCTGTCACATTCATTACATTTGTAAAGTCTCTTTTCTGAATGAATTCTCTGATGATTAGTGTCATTTGATATTCTTCTAAAAGTCTTCAAACACTCATTAAATTTGTAAGACTTGTATGTAGTGTAGATTCTCTTATGCTGTGTTCAACACTTGAATGCTCAGGAAAGGTTTTGCAACATTGGTTATAACTCTAAGATTTCTGCCCAATATGAATTTTCTGATGGCTTATAAGATTTGAGTTTGCACCACAACTGATGCTACAAACACTACATTTATATTGTTTCTCTCTTCTGTGGATTCTATGATGTCTACTAACATTTGCAAAAGGATAAAGGCTTCACTAAACTTGTTAAATTTGTAAGGTTTCTAGCCAGAATAAATTCTCTGATGAATAACAAGGTTTGAGATTCCTTTAAAATCCTTCCATCAGGTATTGTAAGGCTTTTCTATAATGTGTGTTTCCTGATATATAATCAATGAAGGATGCATTAAAAATGTTCTATATTTGCTAGCAACCTTGCTTTTGACACAAGGAAGAATTCTTTGAAGTGGTTAAGCAGAGCAACAATGCTTACTGATAAATTTCTCAACATGATAAGTGTGGTAGTCAGGGCTTAAAAGGGAAAAGATTTAATAAAAGACAATTTTTTGATTTTTTTTATTTTAAACAGCAAAACAGAAGAAAGGATAGCAATAATACAGAATTTCAAAAAACAGTAAAAAATCAACAATACTAAATATATTGCATGTTGTTATTTTAGAAGTAGTTGTTCAGATTGCATGATATAGGCATAAAAATGGTCAAGCAAGCAATAAAATTTATAAAATTTGTTATAATATTCACCCAGTCAAATGCAAAAGAATGCGGGAAATCTATCCACACACTACAGACACTAAGACTCCATCTGACTGCCTCAATCCCACAGAAACGTACCACACGACTCCAGCTGAAGACCTGTATCCCATGGTAGTGAGCTCCACAAGCCCCACTGGAAGCCTGGAGTCCACAGAAATATCTTATGAAAGTCTGTATCAAGGGCCTGCACTGCAAAGCCCAAAGGCCAGTGGTGGAAGCTAGAAACTCTGCATCAGAAAGAAGAAAGATACATGCCATCAGACTGAGGGATCTTCACTAGATCCAGGAAACCACATTCAAGGTAAACACCAGAGTTCTCCCAAAGAGAACCACAGCCAGTCTCCATGACAGCAAGGATTCAAGCTTGCTCCTGCAACGAGAACTGCACAGTTCCTTTCAGGAAAGCCAGTGTGGCATGCTTCTACAAGAAAATCAATAGCCCCATCTTCTGCTGTTTCTCTTTTTATGTCATTGGCAAACATCCTCAGGTGGGTTTTCCACACCCAACACCATGCTGATTCAGTTCACCTGGGTGTTACAAGTTGACCATTAGTTAATGCACTGAAATTACTTTCATAAATTTTCCTTCAGTTTCAAGTTTCTGAAACATAGGTGTAAATGACTGAAAGCTAACTCTAATCTTATTTTCAAAATGCTTCATATAGTTGTTTCCTGCCTAGCCTATTTTTTTGTTTTAATAAATGTCTCATATATGACTTCTGTTTATAATGCTAATAGATACATTTCCTTACCCAAGTTTTCTGCTTTGAAGAGACAGTATTCCAGAATGTGTTATGTGGTTGAGCTTTTGTACCTGGGGGATTTAGTTTATGAGTCATAGCCAATGCTTTGTTATTTTTTTATGATGTCTCCATGACTCTCAAACCCATGTGTATTTTGCTAGATTTGTGTGAAATCAAAATCTTCAATATCATTTTTTCATATCTTTCCAACATCAATATTTGGATTAATTCTTCCTTTTTATTTTAAAGATAGGAAAACCCAACAAAACAAAAACAGGAGAAAGCAGTCAAATAATGCAGCAAAATTGGTACAGCACTTCAAAGAGGATAGTAGGAAAACAACCAGAGCTTCTGTATTATATCTTGTTATCTGCACAATAGTTGTTCATTCCATCAGGTATGGAAAAATAAAACCAAAAACAAAACATAATAAAACCAATCAAAACAGAATATTGAATAAAGCAAAACATTCCAAAGAAAGAATGCAGACAGAACAATGTTGGACTTAAAAGACAAGATAGAAGGAAATCCCCTATATTTGCTATATTGCATACTGTGATCCTCCTAAGAGATTCAGATACCACTGTCCCTAGTCTGCATAATCAACCAAACAAGACAAGTATTTCATTGCTTTATGTACCTTTATTGCTGTCATTTGAGCCCATCCTCTGAACTAGCTGGTTGCTTGCTGGGGGTGAGGTGGGATAATGTTTGATTCTCAGCCCATATGCTGGTAGGCACACAGGAGGTGCTTCATGAATTTTCACTCCCCAGAACCTGTGGAAATTGGGTGGCTTCCCAGAAAATCTGTCTAGTTAATTCTTGGTAATTCCTCCCAGTCCTATCATGGCTGATTCTTGGGAGGCGCTGACTTTTGTCTCCCTGGAACACTCTGCTGTTGCTCTTGAAATCGCAAGCTTTTTTCTGTCACTCTGCAATATCTTTCAGCACTTTTTGTAGTGTTGGGCTTGTGGTCATGAAGTTCTTTGGTTGTTCTTTGTCATGGAAGTATCTTATTTCTCCATTAATTTAGAAGGAAAATTTTGTAAGATACACCAATCTTGGTTGGAAGTTTTCCTTTAGCATTTGGAATACTTCACTCCCTGTATTTCTTGACTTGATTATTTGTGTTAAGAAGTCTGCTGTGATTCTGAAGGGATTTCCTTTATAAGTGACTTGTTACTTTTCTCTAACAATTTTTAATATTCTGTTCCTATGCTGACTTTGTGGAATCTTGATTATTATATATCTGGGTATAGATTTATTTGGGTTATGGCTAAATGGAGTTCTGCATGCTTCACTCCAGTATGTCAGTTTCCTTTCCTATGTTTGAGAAATGTTCTGCAATTAATTTTGTAAATCATGTTTTTATATCATTTGTGTTGATATCTTTTTTGTTTACACCTATCAAACTTGTATTGTCTTTCTTTGCACTGCCTTGAAAATTTTGAATTGTTATTTCCCAGCTCCTTGTTATTTTTAAAATATCTTTCCTTTCCTGGTCACTAGCTGTAATCTTGTCTTCAAGGTCTGAATGTATATATTTGTTCAAGCAGTTTGGACAGCTTTCTGTGCAATTTTTGATTTCCTGAAAATCTCTTGGAATCTTTTTAATGCATGCTAAATCTTTCCTATAGTCTCCATTCAAAGTTTACAAAATTTTCCAAAGTTCCTCTATCTTTTTAACTATGCTTTGTTTAGAAGTGCTGAGAATTGCTTTCATTACATTTATTATCTTTTGTTTTACCTGGGAGATCATTTTTGATCTCATTTCCTTTATAGCTTCATGAAATTGTTTCTTTACCTCAGTTGCAATCATTTCAGAAATTTCAAGTGTGTGTCTTACAATTTAATTTATATTAATATCTCCTGGACTTGTTTGGGATTAACTGGAGCTTTCAGATTTCATTTTGCTCTTTCATTTCGTGATTTTCCTCTACCCAACTCCAGGGCAGCCAAATGCAAAGTCCCAGTTGCTTTTTGTGTTGGCGATGGCTCTCCTTACTGGAGATGGTCTCTGTGGTTGTATTGGGCTCACCAATCAGGCCATTCCCTGATGTGTATGGTTTACTGAGTCTCTGTGTCTAGCTGAGGTAGGCAGGTAGGCCTTTGCATGCTGTGCAGAGCACATCAAGGGCATTCATCTGGGGGTAGTCTGCTGGATAGGCCTTTAGTAGTCCCCAAATGGCACACCAATGCTCCCTGACTCATTGAGATTACTGGGCAGGGCTTTACCAGCTCTCCTGTGATGCACTGAGACTCCCTGGCTGAGTAGAGTTTATTGAGTGGACATTTAGCAGGTCCTTCATGCTGAACCAACACTCTGCATCTGGTTGATGTCACTGAGTGAGGCTTTACATTGTCCCATACAGCACACCAAGACACTCTGGTTGGGTGGGGTTCTCTTGGCAGACCTTTAGCAAGCCCTACATGGCCCATCAATCCTCCCCAGCTCATTGGAGTCACTGGATAGGGCTCTATCATATCCCATAAAGTACAATGAGACTCACTGGCTGGTTGGAGTCACTGGACAAAACTTTGGCAGGCCCCACAGTGCACTGATGCTTCAAGGCTGACTGGAGTCACTGGACAGATATTAAGTAGGCACTGTGTGTTGCATCAAGGCTCCCCAGCTAATTGGAGTCACTGGACAGGCATTCAGAAGGCACTTTGTGTTGCACTGATGCTATCCAGCTGGTTGGGCTTGCTGGGAAAACCCTGAGTAAATGTTTCTTTGCAGTTTACTGAGACCTCAGTGTTTCTTTTATAGCAATAAAATATATATTCATGCAACATGTGAGAGTTTTTTATTTCAAATGTGATGATAAACACTGGTCTATAGATTCTTCAAAATATTTTGTTTATTCTAGCTAGCATGAATTTTTGCTGGAATTGGAATTCTCAGTCTACACCAGCTTTAAGTATTTTGTCAGGTTTCTAAAATGCTTGTATGAATTGCAACAGAAAAGATATTCTGATTTTTCCCAAAGTATCATTTGAATTTTGCTTATCACTAATAATTTTATTTCGGTAAAAAATTGTTTTTACCATAAGGCCTCTGAGAAGATGTCCTTCATTTTCCATTAAGGCATCAAATTATACCTTTAAATTTTTAATCCACAATCTACTCAAAATTAGTTAAGAACTGGAAGTAATTTAAGTCTCTTTTCTAAACTTGGAATACATTTTAAGTTATTTTAAAAATATTATATGTAATATTTTTCTCTCAATGGTCATCGCTTTAGCCAGGATAGCACAAATTTGTCTCAGATTTGTGTTTTTGTTAAATCTCATGTTCATTCTAAATCTCCTTTCCTTCTTTGCTTTATCAAGGGCATTGAGCCAAAGAGTCAGGAGCAGGCATGATGGTAAAATTCTACAATAAGAGGAGAAGTCAGGGAAGATTATGGAGCTGAAAGCATGAAGAATCTGCCAACTAAATTTTACAAGCTGCCCTATCAGAACCTGTCTACAGTGAGCACTGTTAAACTGTGGAGCACACTGAAGGCCTGTGAATTCCAAGACAAATATGAGGTGGTTGATATCTGGCTGTTTCAGTTTTTAACACTGTACCAATTTCCCATCCCCATCTTCACTGATACATGGCCGTGTGCATGTGCTTTGCAGCAGCCCAGCCACATCTTGTAGAAATCATAAAGGCTCAAATCTCTGTGGTTTGATTCTTAGAAAATTGTATTCTGGTTACTCACTTCACCTTCTAGTCCTAAAATTTTATTGACACAGTGGCTGGGAGACAGTTACACACCTCATTATAACTTACAAGTCACTTCTCTGGGATTTTAATGGTCAGTGCCGCTCTTTTCCTCTTTTATTACTAAGGCCTATATTGATCCTTTACCATTTCACGCAGTGAGCCATTTGATATCTATGATATTTGAAAGCAATTGCACATTTAATGAAATGTAGAACATTGTTATGTATGAAAAAGCCAATAATAAAATATAGCAAAGATATGAAAAAGACTTTAGGTTTACACCTCAGTTTGGTCACTGTAGCAGAACATTGCCCCACAGACAATATACGTCAGTTTCTGATTATTGCCCAGGTAACCTCCACTGAACTTCATTTCCTGTTACTTCTGTTTCTTAGAAATGACTGACCACTATGATGCATGTTGTAATAATATATCAATAACCACCAATATTCTGCTTCTTGCTTGAAAATCCCATAGAAATTTGCTTCCCTGAGCCTTCAAGGCCTGACATTTTTTAGAAGTCAGCAACCATCAATGTAAAATTAATCTGCCTCCAGATTCTGGGTGACAGTTTGGTGTTTCTGTTTGCCATTGCATCACCATGGGTTACAAACCATAGAGTACAAAATCAAATGGCAATCAAGTATGCAAAATCAGGCAATTTGTGGAGAAATGAGAAAATGTGATATCCAGAATTGTAATGGTATTATGATTTTTGTAAGTCGAGTTTCTAATCAATTAAATGAGATAATAGAAATGAAAAGAGAAAGAAAGAAATCAAACAAAACTCTTTTGTCTTTGTTACTTTTCTATCATTATTGAGACAAAATATCTGACACCAAAATTAAAGAGGGAAAAGTTATATTCAACTTAAATTTGTGGACAT
This sequence comes from Hydrochoerus hydrochaeris, assembly GCA_004027455.1. Taxonomy (NCBI): domain Eukaryota; kingdom Metazoa; phylum Chordata; class Mammalia; order Rodentia; family Hydrochaeridae; genus Hydrochoerus; species Hydrochoerus hydrochaeris. The sequence goes on from PVLA01013647.1 coordinate 30,233, forward strand.
TTCAGTCTGTAATCAGCTAGATCCAAGGCAAGGTGGCATGGTGAGGTTCAACAGTTCAAGGTAGTGGTTGACAGAGAAACAATAAGAGCACGGGTGTCAGGGGAGCCACTTTTCCTCCCTAAGTTGTCAGCAGGTTACTCACTCTGGTGCAGGTATAGCACTCACCCATTAGCCCTGCCTTCTCTTACTCAGCATGAGGATGTTTATAAAGTAAGTGCCCTGGACCCTACTGAGACACTTAGTTCAGATTCTAAAATTCTCAAGTTGACACAATGAATTAACCATTACAAAATCCTAGAGTGTAAACAACCATCATAGGGCATGTCCTCTACAGTCATGATTTATAAGTGTTGAGTTATTTACTTGACCTTCTAAACTTCTCACATTGACACACTATATCAACCTTTATGCCCTTGAAAGAAGAAACTGTGCTCCAGTTAAAAAGTCAAAAAATAGTGCAAATTTTACAGAGAAATCATCATTCACAGAGAGTCCCAAAGGACCTTCTGGGGACAGACAGAACCCAGGTGTGTAAAGTGGTGGATTAATGAAACCTATTGGAAGGTAGCAATAAGGTAACTTGGAGAAAATGAGAAGCTAAAGGAAGAAATGAAACTGTGCATATACTTAAATTCTATCTAAGTTTAATCTGAAGGCTCTTGTTCCCAGTATCATGATGTCAAGTATTCTCTCCACCAGGACACTGATAAGAATTTGAGATAAATGTAAACAAATAGTAGGACCATAAGGGTAGTGCTAAGCCCAAGTCAAGAGACAAAGACACACATAAAATGCAAACATATTTCAGGGGAAGAAACCAGGGGAAAACAAGACACTTGCCCAGGTTGCATTGTCCAAAACGCAGGTAGAGCAAGTGTCCATAACTTCTAATGCTGCTAGATATTTTTCTATCACAATTCCTGTAGATACCACAAAATATCTTTCACACTTATTAAAACATTGACATACACATGATTATAAAAGCTTGCAAAAGGAATCATTTGATGCAATAAAAGTAGGAGTGTATTCCTCTGCCTTAAATTGACAAGGATAAAGTGAGAACTAGTATTTTTATAAAAAGAAAAAAAAATGATCTGTAAACAAAATCACTTATAAAACATGCCATAGTGCAGAAAATTTTATTCATATTGAGACAAATTAACCAAATGTTATTTTACAGTAACTTACAATGATAAAATTGAAATGATAAACATGTATCTCTTTATTGATAAATTTAACTTAAAATTTATATATTTATTGTTTGCTTCTGTTATGATAATAGTAAGGCCATGCATGCTATTTGCATGTAACATTCATATTGAATACATGTAATTCATTTAACCCTTGCAATAACTCCAACCTTGGCAATACTACTGTTACAATGCAAAAATAAACTAAGATACATTTATCTCAGTAGAATTCAATATTAAGTGAGATTTTATAATGAATTGAGTTATTGCCTTTTTTGATATTTTGGATTCATTTACAGGGTATAGAGCTGAAATATATATGTACTTGATCAAATTTATTAAAAAAATGAATTGCTTGAAGATTTTTCTTCATTTCCTCAATTTTATTCAGGTGTGAAATTTAAAGCATTCTTATGCATGACAAATTTAAACCCCCCCAAAAAAAGCACCCAAAAGATGCAAAATTCAGAAGCTTTTTGATAATTGACAGATCTTTGATAATTGGTAGCTTGTTTGATTTTCTTTGCTGGGGGATGCAGATAAAGACATAAGCCTTAATGTTGATATGCATCTCCAGAGCTCTTTTATTTTCATTTTGATACAGGATTTCATTATCTTCTATATTATTCATTATGGGATCAAACTTGGGCTTTCTCTTTCATATAATCCCACAGAGTGGTGATTGCATGGCTTTGCCAGCACTTGTGGCTCACCTGTGCCCTTTTCTAGTGTTGTTCATATGTTACACATTTCTCAAGAAATGAATTTATTAGCTTTCTTACATTATAGTATAATCATTTTGGCTTCTGTTAATCCAATGTACCATAAAATCACATATAATGCTCAAAGAATTTTATAAGACAAACTCATAAACCCCACTTTAAAGACAAATTAATTCATAAAGTTTCAATATTTTATCTCTAATTTATCAGGGCTTCCACAATTTACAGACACAATAGCCCTGGAAAAAATGTTGCATGGGACCTAGTTGTTGATGGCCACTTTCCACTCCTTGGACTCTCAGTCACATCAAGGGACATGAGGCTGGTTGCTGAGACTTCCCACAGGTCAAAAGGTCTCACTGCAGGTCACTGTTCCCAGATGAGGAAGAAACAAGATGATCTTCATGCAGGACACCAGGAACTTGGCTGTGATTTATATGGGAGGAGTCTGGTCATCAGAGATATGCTTCACAGGAAGATGGGAAGGATGAAACTTTGGGTCCTGGAATTCTTACAGCCCTTATCACATCTCAAGGAGCCAGTTTCCTTGTGTTTCTCTGGACCTTAACTAGAAGATAGGTACTGGAACTTATTCTTGAGTGCAGGGCCTGGGGGAACTCCAGCAAGATGGTACTGGACACTGCATTTTAAGTTCGGGATCCTTCAGGCAATGAGGGAAGCTACACAGTTCCACAGTGAGGTAAAATTGCCTTCAGCTAGAAGGCTGGATAGGTGAGGCTTCCTTTCTTGGAATGTGTGACAATGGGGCCAGACACCCTGCGTGATCCTTGCATTATGACTCTGCAATCATGAACGCACTTCTGCCTGACTGATTATGGAATGTGCTTTGAATTCACATGTGGAGATCTTCTGTGTGTGTAGAGGTCAAGGGCATGACCCAGGGTGGGTTTCTTCCTCAAAAGATGAGGAACATCACCCGAGAACAAAACAGACCTACTATCATTTGGCTTGGATAATATATCGGGGTCATGGCATAAGTTCTGGGACAGAGAATTTGACAAGTCAGGGTGAATCACCACACGTCCTTTGTCTGGTTCACAAATTCTCCTCTCAGATGTTTTGTTGTAAGACAGTACAGGGCTGGATAACTCCACATCAGGTGCCTTGATGTGGGCCATCCAGGTGGAAATGGGACCCAGAGCTGATTCCTTCTTTGGGACATGGAAGGGCACTGGCCTAGTAGGTTTCTGTGGGAGAGCAAACCTCACATTAGTCAGACCATGAAAAGCAACATCTCATTGCATAAAAACTGGCCTATTCACCATATTTAAATGAAAAGTTCATCAAAAAATCAATCAGTTACAGCAATAAACTACAACAATAAAACCACAAGGAAAAAAACATGAAAAGATTTCATCTAAATCAGGGATTTTGAAAAGGCTGTATCTACACAACAAGAATGTACTTGTGGAATTACATTTCACACACAAGTTATAGTACTTCCTGTCTATACTGTCAGCAATCTGCGAAGCTGATGCAGGAGAATAGTTTGTTCACAGTCTGAGCAAAAGAGTAACTGAAAGGCAATTCAACTCAAAATGAAAATAAAAACTTAAAAGCACTGGATATTTAGCTTAGGGCAAAGACTCGAATCAACCAGATGGGAAAAAAATATCCATAGTACATACAACAGGATTATCACTTCATGGGAATGCAAAGTAAAAATTAAAATATCAATGTGATTTCTATGATGAATTGATTGTTTATCATATTCCTGCTGAGAAGGTCAAGGATACAGGATTTTCCCGACATTGTGTAAATCACAAGACAATTTGAGGGGCAACTGGGGATTTTTAGTGGAAGTTGCCATGGCTGCATAGAACATGGGAGACAACTTTTGACTAACCACTTTGCACATGCACTAAAAGTCTTCCACTGTCATTTGATGGACAACTTCTCAAAAAGATCACAAAGTTTTCAAACTAATGCTTATAGATGAGAGGTAGAATTCCTCTGAACCAGACTAGGTTTTAGCAATATCCACACTTGAAGGGCACAGAAGAAAGGTCCAAGTTGGGACCCAGGAAGAACCACAGCAAGGATGCCCAGTTCCACTCACTCTCAGAAAAGGACTGTATTCCATTGACTCCATACAGCTGCTTGGTGCCATGTGGGAAAGGCTGGGCAGTATCCCTGGAGCAGGTGACTCAGCTTCTGTCTGCAATCCCTCTTGCCTGCAGGATAGATATTGTTAATTGTCAGGAAGGACTCCAACTCCTGAATACACAGGAGACAGGAAGCAGCTACAATGCTGAAGCCTGGTCCTGATGTTTCTGTGGGAGAGAGGAGGGAGGAACTCAAGCCCCAGTGTACCTAGCCTAATTTTCCCCATATTTAGTCATCTCAGAAGCCAATCCAATCTTCAGAAAGATCTTCCTTCCCTACCCAGGATTAGGCACTGTATACTTCCACAGGGAATCGAATGCTCCAGAGCCTGCTATGAACAGCATTCCAAGATATTCCTTAGCCCCTGCCTATTTGCAACTCTCAGCACCCAAATAAGTGAGGGACCCCCAGAGGTCAGGCTACTTCCTAAGCAGTTTCCATCACTGTGCTACCAATGTCTGCACAGATGCAGTAGAGGTGCAGGCACTGGCTCCTTACTGTCGAGTGCTATTGCACACTCTGATCTTGTAGGACCCTCACCATGGATTTTGGATCTTTTTTCTCTCTGGGTCTAGGAGGCTGAAGTGGTGAGGATTCTTTTGATTCAGTTTTTCCTTCTTCTTCTCCTCCTTCTCCTTCTCCTTCCTCTTTTTGGAGTTCAAAGGCACAAATGTAAGGGTCCCAGTTGAGGTCTTAATAGGGCATCTCTTGCTTCTTGCCATGTGGCCAAAGGCTCCACAGTTTTTGCATTTTACCTGCAGTTAAAGGAAGGCCTAGTCAGTGAGTCAGTTGCAATCACAGGAACCTTTCCAAAACTAATAAAAGCAAACAATTTGGATCCTTCATATCTGATGCAGGAAGTGACATAGACCCAGGTCTATGAGATATCAAGAGGTTCAAGATAGGGTGGTCCTGCCCACCACAGATTTTACAGACAAATTCAAGGAGTAAAGGATTTTGTTTTCAAATGTAACAACAGTAAAGAGTTTGAGTAGGGAACTCACAAGAGTCCCAACATAACGTGAAATAAAGATGGAGAATGACCCTCAGCAATATAGAGATTGAAACCTCTAAAACTCTTAAGTGGCTCTGCCAGTTCAGTAAGGACAGCACAAGCCACAGGGCCTTGGATTAGCGAGGACGAGCATTTCAGGCACGGGGGCCATGTTGAAGCCCAGATGCAAGGTTACCAGACTCTCCTTCTGTGCTGCACACTCACAGTCATTCACTCCCCATTGCTTGCTCACACTCTGCTGGAAACACCTTGGGCTTCACGTGTGTCCTCTGCTGCTTCTTCAGGACCTTGTTCTCAGGAGGAGCTTGAGTCTGC
>PVLA01013648.1:0-35616 GCA_004027455.1 Hydrochoerus hydrochaeris
TAAGAACTGAAAAGGGAGAAATTACTACAGATCCCATGGAAATTCAAAAGATCATGAATACCTACTTTGAAAATCTCTACTCACATAGAGTGGAAAACACAGAGGAAATGGACAGATTTCTAGAAACATATGAACTACCAAAGCTCAACCAAGAAGATATAGCAATTTTGAATAACCCAATATCAACTATTGAAATTGAACATGTAATTAAAAACTTACCAACAAAGAAAAGCCCAGGTCCTGATGGATTCACAGCTGAATTCTACAAGAAATTTAGAGAAGATTTGATGCCAGTACTCCTTAAACTCTTCAATAAAATTGAGAAAAAAGCAATACTCCCTAAATCATTCCTGGAGGCAGGTATTACTCTGATACCAAAACCAGAGAAAGATGCAACCAAAAAAGAGAACTATAGGCCAATCTCAATAATGAACATTGATGCAAAGATTCTCAACAAAATACTGGCAAACAGAATGCAGCAAATCATCAAGAAGATTATACATCATGACCAAGTGGGGTTCATTCCAGGAATGCAGGGATGGTTTAACATACACAAATCAATAAATGTAATACACCACATCAACAGAGCCAAAAACAAAAACCACACGGTCATCTCAATAGATGCAGAAAAAGCTTTCGACAAAGTCCAACATATGTTCATGATAAAAACTGTTCAGAAACTCAGAATACCATGGTGTCTACCTCAACCTTATAAAGGCCATCTATGACAAACTAACAGCCAACGTTATACTAAATGGACAAAAACTGAAAGCTTTCTCTTTAAAATCAGGAACAAGACAAGGATGGCCACTCTCACGACTCCTATTCAATATAGTTCTGGGAACACTAGCCAGGGCAATTAGACAAGAGAGAGAAATAAAAGCAGTAAAGATAGGAAAGGAAGAAGTTAAATTATCACTATTTGCAAATGACATGATACTCTATACAGAAGACCCAAAAGACTCCATTAAAAGACTGCTAGAGGTAATAAACAAGTTCAGTAGTGTAGCTGGATACAAAGTCAATGCTCAAAAATCAATAGCATTCCTGTACACAAACAAAAAACTCACTGAGAGAGAAATTATGGAAATATCGCCCTTTTCAATAACACGTAAAAAAATGAAATACTTAGGAATCAAGCTAACTAAAAATGTAAAAGACCTATATGCTGAAAATTATACTATGCTGAAAAAGGAGATTGAAAAGGATATTAGAAAATGGAAGGACATTGCTCTTGGTTAGGAAGAACCAACGTTGTGAAAATGGCCATACTCCCAAAACTGTTATACAGATTTAATGCAATCTCAATCAAAATACCGTTGACATACCTCACAGATCTAGAGAAAACACTCCTAAAATTCATTTGGAAACAGAATAAACCTAGAATAGCAAAGGCAATTCTAGGCAACAAAAGCAAGGCAGGAGGCATCTCAATTCCTGACTTGAAACAGTACTATAAAGCCACAGTGATATAATCAGCTTGGTACTGGCAAAGAAATAGACCTGAGGATCAATGGAACAGATTAGAAGATACAAGCACAACTACAAAGACACTCAGCCACCTTATATTTAACAAAGGGGCTAAATATGTCCACTGGAAGAAGGATAGTCTCTTTAATAAATGGTGTTGGAAAAATTGGCTCTCTACATGCCGAAGACTGAAACTAGATCCATGCATACATATCACCATGCACAAAACTAAAGTCTAAATGGATCAAAGACTTCAATATTAAAACAGAAACACTAAATCTACTGGAAGACAAGGTAGGTAGAAGTCTTGGAGACAGGGGTAGGTACAAAATTCATGAACCAAATGCAAACTGTGTGGGAAACACTTCAAAGAATCAACAAATGGGATCTCACATTATTGAAAAGTTTCTGCACTACAAAGGAAATCACCAACAGAGTGAAAAGAAAACCAACAGAGTGGGAAAGAATTTTAACCAGCAACCCCTCAGACAAAGGACTTGTATCCAGAATATATAAAGAATTGAAAAACATCAAGCCCCCCAAATTCAAAGACCCTCTCCAAAAATGGGCATCTGAGATGAACACACAGTTCTCAGAGAAAGATGTACAAATGGCAAATAAATACATGAAGAAATGTTCACCATCACTGGTCATTCAAGAAATGCAAGTTAAAACAGCATTGAGATTTCACCTTACTCCAGAAAGAATAGCTGCCATCAAGAAATCAACTGATAACAAATGTTGGCGAGGCTGCGGGGAAAGAGGAACATGGCTCCACTGTTGGTGGGAATGTAGACTGGTGCAACCATTATGGAAATCCATATGGAGAATTCTCAGAAGACTAGGATTGGAAGCCCCATTCAATCCAGCTATCCCCCTCCTGGGTATTTTCCCCAAAGAACTGAAAAGTTCATATCACAGTGATATATGTGCACCCATGCTCACAGCTGCACAATTTGTGATAGCTAAATCCTGGAAACAACCAAGATGCCCATCAACCACAGAGTGGATGAAAAAGATGTGGCATTTTTATACAATGGAATATTACTCAGCTATAAAAAAGGATGATCTTGAGGCCTTCATAGGCAAATGGAGACAACTTGAGACTATCCTCATTAGTGAAATAAATATGAATCATATTTATAAATATCATATTGTGTCTCTAGTGTAAAAAGTAAATAAGAACTACAAGAGTAATAAAATCAAAATGTGTAATTGCTATTATAAAAAAAAAGAGGAAAAGAAAGTGCTCTAAGGGATATAACTGCATGTATGTTTGAGTGTGTAAAATAGATGGCCATATTGCTGAATCTTTGTTGGATCTTTGAGCAGAACTGTTTGTAGTTTGACAGTTTGAATATTTACTATGTACCCTTTAACTTTGTAACTTGAACAAATACATCCAGGATGACAGTACGTAATTTATAAATTATTGATTTCTTAGTGGGGCTTTTTCACATTCTCCTTTTTCTTTCTTTCTTTTAGAATTCTGTATTGTTGCTACCCCTTTCTCTGTTTTGTTTTTTTTTCTTCTCTTTAAATAAAATTTTAAAAATGTATAATTGCTATTGTAAAAAAAAGAGGAAATAGGAAGTGTTATAAAAGATATAGTTGCATGTATGTTTAGGTGTGTCGGATTGATGACCATATTTCTAGGTTCTTGTTGGATTGTTGAACAGATCTGTTTGCACTCTCACTGCTTGAGTGTCCACTTTGTGTGCTTTAATTTTGTAACTTGAACAACTATTTCTAAAAGAACAGTATGTAATGTATCAACTAGTGATTTCTTACTGTTTATCTTCTTTTCTTGAAATTCTGTAATATTTCCACCTTTTTCCTGTTTTTTTTTCTCTTTAAATAAAAAAAAAGAAATGTATTCAAATCAAGACATTAAGAAAAAACAAATCTACAGGAGAAAAACTCCTAAGGAAAGCAAGATGAAGGGAATAACAATAATAAAACATAAATAAGGAAAAAGATAGAAAAATAATAGAACTTACAAGAAATTCAAGAGTATTTTTAAAACTTAAAAGTTAATAAGAGAGTCAAACCTTTGACAAGCAGACCAACACAAAGGACAAAAAAACACAATTTAGAAATATAGTATAGGACATTTTAAAAGTATGGAGATTTTGCTTAATTCTAACCAAATGTTATTCAATTCAAAACTAAGAAAATAGGTAATAGTCATGAAATAGATGCAGCTGATTCAAAAAGTAGAATCTTAGACTGATTCCTTAGTTTTTAGTTCAAATGTCTGTAATCCTAGTGACAATTTTCCAAATATATAGTTATTTTTCATTTCTTTTGTTGTAGATTATCTTTTCTGTTAAATGCCTCATTTATACCCTGAGATGTTTTATGGATGCTATCCAGGGAGCCTCTACAGAGTGAGAATTAACCTTTTGGCTTATCATCTTTGTTGTATGCATATTTTCTGCTTTATTTTTTAAATTTTATTTATGATATATCTTGACATAGATATAGATCTATATAATAAATGTTTCAGATTTTCTCAATGCTCTTTAATTTTATCAAATTTCTATACTCAGAGACCAGATATTAAATATTATTTTTATATGGTTTTATAATTTTTTAAATAAAACATGAATTTTTTCATTATAAAAATTATGCTCACTCTGGGAAACTTGATAGAAACAAAAAGGTATTTGCAAAAACCCTCATACCCTCTACTTCACAAATATTTAGTAGAAATTCAGGAAGAATTTAATAGTAAGAAATCTATTAGTGAAATTGCATAACTGACTGAAGGGAACACCAGATTTTCAGTATTTGAGTGGGTGTGAAAGAATGATCTGTTTGAAGAATTAAATGCATGCACATTAAATGCAAATATCTATCACTATAACTCAGTGGTCTGTAGGGAATTTCTTTCATGGAGAATTAAGTTGTTCCAGAAAATGGTTGTCATTTAATCTTGACCAGACCATCCAGAAGTATATTTAGGAATTGCTCAAATGCAAGCAGTGATTAAAACCGTGATTGAATCTTTGAATTGAACCTGATATTTAGACTGTAAAATAATGTATCACAAATCAGGTTACTAGAGTAACAACAACAAAGATCCCACAGGAACTGAGAGAGTGTGCATTCTAGTTACAATTTCTATCAATCTATTCTAGTTCAGAATTAATATTAATGTGATTTCTGGAGGATTATTATAGGAGAGGAATGCTTTATTCACAGAAGACAATGACTTAAAGGAACTCAAAGCACTATTTTTTAATCTTGAATGTTGCTGCAATAATCATGGTTCTGAAACACAAAGATGCCAACACTGTTTATAACAATAAATCAGCCGTTACCCTCATTGAATTTAGGCAAGAAAGCTTATCCTGGCTTTCATAACCCTAGTTCTCCTGAAAAAATAAAGAATACAGTTATATAAGTACTTTAACTGCCAATTGCTGGGGGGAGATTGTCCATTAATGCTCTCAGGTTCTCATTCCTTACCATGTCATCCGGTCACTAACTCATCTTTATCCTCTGAAAGTACTAAATAATCCGAACCTTGAGACTTGCTTTGACAGTGTTTATGGTTACTCAGGAGAAATTATAGAACAAACAGGACTGTCTTCAGAGGATTAGCCCTTTTTATTTTCAATACAAGAATTTGTTGCCATTACAATCTAAAGTAATGGATCAAGGTAGAGTCCAGAAAATATGACTGATGTTGAGGAAACTCAGATTCCATGTTCATGGAATTCCAACTATAAAGATTCCTGGTCTAGTTGCTCAAGTGGAGTGGTTGAAATACCAGATGCCACTGTCAATCTAATACTGTGTGACATATCTTAGGTCTAAGAACATTCTCATTTATTCATTCTTTCGCTTGACACATATTTACATCATTAAGTCCCTACCCTTAGAGATTAAATTCTGGTGGGGAACAAAAGTAATAAATAAGCAATAAGTACATTTATGACTTAATCTAAGACAATGATAAAAACAAAGCAAGGTGAGGAAGAAGATGATGGCATTATATGGTGGTAAGCAACCAGTCTCTCTAAGAAGGTTATAGTTGAGTAAAGGAATGAATGAAAAAGCAGCTGGAAGAAAAATGGGTGGGGATGGGTTGGAATCCTTTGTTTTTATTCTTTCCTGGCCTACCACATAGTAGAGGTGGGACTGACTTCCATAAACATAACCTTTTACTATTCTTTTCAATTCTCTGCTTGGAGTTAGTACTGTGATATCAAAAATGCTTTGTTTGTTTTGCAATACTGAGATCAAAGCCAATGCCTCACAAGTGTTAGCCAAGTGCTCTGCCATCCCAGGGGTACATCCCAGTCCCTTCTGAATTTTATTTTGAGATAGGGTCAAAATAAATTCTTCAAGTCAGCCTTGAATTAGTGATCCTTCTGTCCAGTAGCAGGGATTACAGGCCACAAAATTGTTTTTTAAAAAGCTTTTGAGGAGTAATTAGCATATGATAAACTGCATATGTTTAAATTATAACATTTAATGTTTTTACATATCCACCCAACCATCACAATAATCAAGATAATATACTCATCACCTCAAAAGAAGTTTCCTTGTACATTTTCATAATTTCTACTACTTGTCCTGGACTTTGTCTGGCACTTTCACTAGGCATAACTGTCCAGAGACTCCTCTGTGCTGTAGTGTGTATCAACTGTTGATTCCTGTTTTTGCTGAGTGGAATTCCATTGTATATATTATTAGTGTTTATCAATTCCTTTGTTTATGAAAATTGCATACTCTAAACAACACTTACTATGATCAGTATATTTCATTTTAGAAATTCCAATTGTTGTATAGTGATAGCTCATTGTACTTTAATTTTCCTAATGACAATGATATTTAACATCTTTGCATATGCCTATTTACCATCTATATATCTTCTTGAATGAAAAATGTATTCAAATGTTTTGCCCATTTTTAAGTACTGAATCTTAAAACTTCTTTATGCATTCTGGATACAAGTCATTTATTAGACATGTACTTTAGAAATATTTTTTAGTTGTAGCTTATCTTTTCATTTGCCTTTTTCTCTCCTAACAATTACTTGGAAGAGCAAAAGTTTCTAAGGGTTTTCCTTTTTTAAAAAAATTCAGTTGTTTAATGGTCTTTGGGTAATACTACATGCTTCAAACCATCTTTAAACAGCAAAGCCTTTGTGAACTTTTGGCCAGCAAAGGGACAAGAAAAATATATGATCTGATATTTATTTACTACTCTTCTGATAAGTTAGTATCTTCTAAATCCTTATGGGTAGATTTTACCATTATGAAAATCATTCAGAAACATTTTTGCTTTATAATTTTGTCACACACGCCTTTTAACACAACACCTTCTTATTAACTTATCCAGCTACAAGTTTTCTTTTAAATTTTTAAATTATTTATTTATTTATTTTGAAGGTAGTAAAGTACAACAAAACAAGGCAGAACAAAGCCAATCGAAACAGTGCGGTGAAATTGGTACAGAACTTCAGAGCAGGATACCAGGATAATAGTAATAGGTGCCATAGTATATCTTGTTATCTTCACGATAGTTGTCCATTCAATCAAGGATAGTAAAATCCAACCAAAAACAGAACATTATAAAACCTATCAAAACAGAATACTGAATAGAGCAAAACAATTAATCAGAACAAAGAAAAACAGTGATAACAATATTTGCCTTCCAAGAGATAGTAGAAGGAAATCCCCTATATTTGCTATATTGTATACTGTCATCCTCCCAAGAGATACTCAGACCTCTGGCCCCAGGTCAGCATAATCAACCCAACAATACAAGCATTTAGTTGCTTTATGTGCTTTAGTTGCTGTCAACTCTGGCTGACCTCCACACCATCCTGTTGCTAACCAGAGTTGGGCGGACACATGGGACGTTTGATTCTCAGCCTGTGCACTGGTAAGCTCACGGGAGACACTGACTTGTTCTCTCCCTGGCATGTCCGGTGCTGGCTTATGCCACACCACTACCGCTTACCAGGAAGGAGGGCTGGTTGCTCTCTTGCTCAGCCCCCCAAATTCCAACATGGCTGGATCTCGGGAGACGCTGACTAGTTCTCTTCCTGGTGTGCTCAAAAGTTTTTAAGTTTGATGAAATAAAATTTATCAATTATTTTATTTTATGAGTGCTCTTGTGACTATCTAAAAATTCTCTAAAGTCATAAAAATTTTCTCCTAAGTATTATGTAGGCATTTTACAGCTTTGTTTTATATTTACATCTATTAACATTAACATGTTGAGTTAATTTTTACATAATGCAAAGATGGCTCAAAGTTTCTCTGTTTAAAATTTTTCCTCTTTTTCTGCTTGTACAGGAATATTCCCTTTTGGGGCTGGGGATTTAGCTCAGCAGCATAAGCACCTGCCTTGCAAGCAAGCAGTCATGAGTTTGATCCCTGGTACTGATAAAAAAAAATGGAATATACCTTTTCTAATGCCATATATTGGTGGCATTCTTTCTCCACTGAACTGCCTCTGTATCTTTTTTTAAAATCAGTTGTCATTACATGTGTGAGTCTATTTCTAGACCTTCTATGTTGTTTTATTGATTGCTTATTTAGCTTGTTCTATCTTATGCCATTTTAATTTCTTTAGTTTTATAAGAAGTCCTGAAATTAGGTCATGTTAGCCTTCAGCTGTTTAGCTCTTTTTCAAAGTTATGAAGCATCTCCAAGGAGCCAGATTCTCATAACATCACAGTCATTCAAAGAACCAATATTCCTGTACTTCATTACTTCCCTCAGCAACAACTCCAGTTCCAAATCCATCCTCTGGGATGAAATGCCACAAATCATATTTCTCCTCGGCCACCTGAGTCCACTGTTGGGCTCTGTAATACAAGAGGCAAGACAGAAAGCTACACTGGTGGAGGGAAAGGACTTCCTCCTTCCTGTTTGCTTCCTGCTGTCATGAGCATCACCCCAGTACTGCATCTTCACCCCAGCAGCTGCAGAGCCTCCTTGGTGCACAGGAGCCCATTTTGAAATTTATCAAACAATTGAAGGACCAAACCCACCACACCTGCACCTCCACTCACAGGGCACCACAACAGCAATTATTATTATTACTATTAAGAGAAAGAAAATATAACAGTAAAACACTTTCAAAACAGGCTAGTAGGAGAATAACAAAAATTAATACATTGCATATTGTTATCTTCACAGCAGTTATTCAGAGAAGAACACATAGGCATGAATGTCCAAACAATATTAGCACGAACCTTTCTTTTTAATGAACTAGAAGAAACTAGCTGTATAACTATCTTAGCTATCTTTTGTACATATATATTTTTTCTCTTTCCCCTTCCTTTCTTTACCCTTTTCCCCATCCAGTTTCTTTTTTCTTTTGAACAGTTTCTTCCCAATTCACAATATCTATTTTACATTTTAGACCTTATTTTTCATTCAATTTCTCAAGCTAGTGATACAATATGATGCTTACACATGTGGGTGTGATTTATTTCACTTATGAGTGTGCTCTCAAGTTGTATCCATTTACCCATAAAAGTCTCAAGTTGATCCTTCTTTATGGCTGAGTAGTACTTTATTATATAAAAAACCACTTTTTGATCCATTCCTCAGTTGATGGACGTTTGGGTTGTTTCCAATATCTGGTTAGTACAAATTGTGCTGCTATAAACATGGGTGCACCTATATCACTGTTGTATGATGTTTTTAATTCTGGGAAGATACTGAAAAGGAAAATAGCTGGGTCTAATGGGACCAATGATCCTAGATTTTTAAGGAATCTCCACATTGATTTCCACAGTGGTTGCACCAGTCTACACTCTCACCAACTATTTTTTTTCAGTGAGATATAATCTCAGTATTGTTTTAATTTGCATCTCTCAAATGACCAACAATGTTGAACATTTTTTCATGTATTTATTTTTTCACATATTTATTTATTTGTATTTCTTCATCTGAGAGGTGTATATTTATCTCAGATGCCCATTTTTGGCTTGGGTCTTCAAATTTGGAGTGAGGGTCTGAGTTTTTTCAATTCTTTATATGTTATAAGTCCTTTATCTGGGAGAAAATTGGCTAAACATTTTTCCCACTCTGGGGATTGTCTTTTTACTCTGTTAGCAATCTTTTTTTGTTGTGCAAAAGCTGTTTAATAAGGTTAGATCCCATTTGTTGATTCTTTGCAGTATTTCCTGTGTGGTCTGGGTTTTAATCATGATGTCTTTGCCTACACCTATGTCTTCAATATTTCTGCCCATTTTCTCTTCCAATAAATTTAGTGTTTCTGTTTTAATATTTAGATCTTTGATCCATTTTTAACTTTAGTTTAGTGCATGGTGATAGGCATAGATCTAGTTGTTGACATGTGGAAAACCAGTTTTTCCACCAACATTTATTAAACAGGCTTTCTTCCAATGAACATGCTTGGCTTCTTTATCAAAGAGAAGGTGGATGAGTGTGTTTGGAGTTGTCTGCATGCATCACCTATTCTATTCTACTGATCTTCAGATTGGTTTTTGGGTTTGTTTTTTTTCTTTTCCTTTGTTTTTGCCAATACAATGCTGATTTTTATCACAGTAGCTTTGTAGTATAATTTCAGGACAGGAATTGTGATATCCTCTGACTTGCCTTTGTTGCCCAGAATTGCTTTTGCTATTCGAGGTCTCTTTTGGTTCCAATTGACTTCTGGGACTATTTTCTCTACTGCTGTGGTATATGCTAACAGTATTTTGATTGGGATTGCATTAAATATATATAACAATTTTAGGAGTAGATCCATTTTACCTATGTTGGTTCTTCCTATCCATGAGCAAGGGATATCTTTCTATTTTTTTTATATTCTCTTCAATCTTGTTTTTCAGGGTACTGTAATTTTCAATATACAGATCTTTTACTTTTATTTGTTAGATTGATTCCTACATATTTCATTTTTTGGGTGCTATTGTAAAGGGTGTGGTTTCCCTGATCTCTCTCTCTCTCTCTCTCTCTCTGATTTCATTACTTATATATAGGAAAATTATTGATTACTGAGTGTTGACTTTGAATCCAGCTATGCTGATGTTTTTGGTTGTTAAGTCTAGAAGTCTTTTGGTAGAGTTTTAGAGTCTTCCATGTAGAGTATCTGGTCATCTATGAATAACAATAATTTAACTTTTCCCTTTCATATCTTTATTCTTTTTTTATTTCTTTCTCTTATCTAATTGGTCTGGCAAATGTTTCCAGAACTATATGGAACTAGAGTGTTGACAGTGGACATCCTTATCTTGTACCTTTAGAGTGAAAGATTTTAGTTTTTGACCACTTAGTATGATGTTAGCTGTTGGTTTGTTGTAGATGGCTGTTATTAGACAGAGGTAAAAACCATCCATTCCAATTATCTGTAGGAATTTTATCATGAATGGGTGTTAGACTTTGTCAAATGCTTTTTATGCATCTATTGAGCTGATCATGTGATTTTTGTCTTTGGTGCTTTAATACCAATACATATATTACATATATTGATTTGCATATATCGAACCATCCCTGCATCCCAGTGAAGAATCCTATTTGGTCTTGGTGTATAATCTTCTTGATGATGTTCTGCATTCTCTTAGCCAATATCTTATTAAGGACATTTTGTCTATATTTGTTAGGGAGATGGGGCTGTAGTTTTCTTTTTTGTTTGGATTGTTCTCTGGTTTAGGAATCAAGGTAATACTTGCTTCCAAGAATGATTTTGGAAGTATTGCTTCCCTTTCAATTTCCTTTAAAAGTTTCAGCATTAGTTCTTCTCTAAATTTCTTGTAGCATTCAGCAGTGAATTCAACAGGTTTTTTTTAAAGAGGGTAAAACAAAACATAACAAAAGCAGATAAGAAGAAAACAATGTAAGTGACAAAGGATTTCAAAGCAAGACAACAGGAGATCAACTGTGGCTACCATAATGTCTCTCATTTTCTTCTAAATAGATGCCTATATCTTCACACATAATGAATTCACACAAAAAAATAGTATAAAACTTATCAAAATGTAATAGTAAAGGCATTATAGGCCTTCAAAACCAGACAGTAGGAAAATCAACCATGGCTACTGTAATGTCTCTTGTTCTTTTCAAAATAGCTTGATACCTTCATGTATGTTGAAATTAAATAATACAAAACAGACTAAAACCACTCTAAACAAAGAATAAAAGCATTACTTGATTTCACAGCATGACAACAGGAAACCAGCAATGGATACCATACTATCTCTTTTTTTTTCACCATAGCTGTTCATTTCATTATGCATAATACATTCAATTCTCGTAAGCTGTTTAGGAGAAGTTCTAGGCATGTATAAGCCTCTACATGTACACCTATCCTTTCTGCATTACAGGGAAAAACAAAACAAATTACTATAAAAACAAGAAACAAAAAAGCCAAATAAATAACAATAGCAAAGAGCATAAAACAATGATGATATAGGCCTTCAACACAAGGTGGTAGGAACATAACTAAGGTTGTTAGTGATCTTCAAAAGAGTTCCTCAGATCACCAGACACAAACATGCAAACTTGATTCAATCCTATGAATGTTAACTGTTTTGTTCCAAGAATAGAATTTGTAGCATGATCATCTTAGCTATGTTAAGTGTGTTTATACAAATTTAAATATTTTTTTCTTTTCCCTTCCTTTTATTCTCCTTTTCCATTAGATATTATTTTCCCCCCTTTGAGCAGATTCTTACCCTTTCACAGTATTTATTGAGGATTTTGTATCTTATGTACTCTTACCACTTCTTACTTTAGGGAGACTATACGGTATTTACATGTGTGAGTTTGATTTATTTCATATATGAGTATGGTCTCAAGTTGTATCCATTTACCTATAAAAATCTCAATGTGATCATTCTTTATAGTTGAGTAGTACTCCATCATATAAAAATACTACATCTTTTTTATCCATTCCTCAGTTGATGGGCATTTAAGTTGTTTCCAAGATCTGGCTATTACAAACTGTGCTGCTATAAACATGAGTGCACATATATCACTGTGATACGATGCTTTCAATTCTTCTGGGAATATGCCCAGAAGCGGAATAGCTGGGTCAGATGGGACTTCCAATCCCAGCTTTTTGAGGAACCTCCAGACTGACCTCCACAGTGGTTGCAACAGTCACATTCCCAGCAACAGTGCAAAAGAGTTCCTTTTTCTCCACAGCCTCTCCAGCATTTGTTGTTGGTAGTTTTCTTGATCCTGGCCATTCTTTCTGGAATGAGATGGAATCCCAGTGTGATTATAATTTGCATTTCTCTAATGACCAATGATGCTGAACATTTTTTCATGTATTTATTTGCCTTTTTTATTTCATCTGAGAAGTATCCATCTCAGATTCCCATTTTTGGAGTGGGTCTTTGAATTTCAGGGGTCTGATTTTTTTTTTAATTCTTTATATGTTCTAGGCAGAAGTCCTTTGTCTGAGGGACAATTGACTGAGATTATTTTCAAAATTCATGGGTTTCATTTTTACTCAGTTGGAGATTTCTTTTGACATGCAAAAACTCTTTTAATAGGATGCAATCCCAGTTGTTGATTCTATGAAGTATTTCCCATGCTTGATTTTTGTTCATGAATTCTCTACCTACCCCTATGTCTTCAAGATTTCTACCTACTTTGTATTCCAGCAGATTTAGTGTTTCTGCTTTAATATTTAGATCTTTGATTCATTTTGACTTTAGTTTAGTACATGGTGATAGGCCTGGGTCTAGTTTTAGTTTCTGGCATATGGAGAGCCAGTTTTTCTAGCACCACTTATTAAAGAGACTGTCTTTCTTCCATTGAACGTTTGGCCCCCTTGTCAAAGATAGGGTAGCTGAGTGTGTTTGTAGTTGTAGCTGTATCTTCTAATCTATTCTATTGATCTTCAGGTCTGTTTCTATTCCAGTACCATGGTGATTTTATTACAGTAGCTTTGTAGTATAACTTCAAGTCAGGGATTGTGATGCCTCCTGTCTTGTCTTTGTTGCCCAGAATTGCCTTTGTTATTCTAGGTCTTTCCTGGTTCCAGGTGAATTTTAGGAATGATTTTTCTAGACCTGTGAGTATGCTAGTGATATTTTGATTGGAATTGCATTAAATCTGTATAACCTTTTGGGAGAATGGCTATTTTCACAATATTTGTTCTTCCTGTCCATGAACAAGCAATGTCTTTCCATTTTCTGAGGTCCTCTTCAATTTCTTTTCTCAAGGTATTATAATTTTCCCTGAATAGATCTTTTGCCTCTTTTGTTAGATTGATTCCTAAGCATTTCACTTTTTTTTTTTTTTGGATGCTATTGTGAAGAGTATGGCTTCTCTTATTTCTCTCAGTGAGTTTGTTGTTTGTATATAGGAATACTATTGATTTTTGAGTGTTGATGTATCCGGCTACATTACTGAATTTATTTATTATACCTAGGAGTCTTTCAAGGGAGTTTTGGGGTCTTCTATGTAGCATGTCATGTCATTTGCAACTAATGATGACTTAACTTTTTTTCCTTTCCTTATTTCTTTTATTTCACTCTCTTGTCTAATTGCTCTGGCTAGTATTTCTGGCACTATATTGAATAGGAGTGGTGATAATGGAAATTTTTGTCTTGTTCCTGATTTTAGAGTGAAAGCTTTCAGTTTTTGACCATTTAATTTGATGTTGGCTGTTGGCTTGTCATAGATGGATTTTATCATATTGAGGTAAAGACCACCTATTCCAGTTTTCTGTAGGGTTCTTATCATGAATGAGTGTTGGACCTTTAATAAAGGTTTTTTTGCATCTATAGAAATGATCTTGTGATTCCTATTTTTGGCTCTATTAATATGGTGGATTACATTTATTGATATGCATATGTTGAACCATCCCTGCATTCCTGGAATGAATCCCACTTGGTTGTGGTGTATAATCTTCTTAATGATGTGCTGTGTTCTGTTTGCCAGTATTTTATTGAGAATTTTTGCATCTATGTTCATTAGGGAGATTGGCCTGTATTTCTCTTTTTTGCTTGGGTCTTTCTCTGATTTAAGTATTAATATAATGCTTGCTTCCAGGAATGAGTTAGGAAGAATTGCTTCCCTTTCGATTTCATTGAAATTTGAGGAATTTCAGCATTAAGTCTTCCTTGAATTTCTTGTAGAATTCTGCAGTGAATCCATCAGGACCCGGGCTTTTCTTTGTTGGTAAAGTTTTGATTACATTTTCAATTGCATTAATTGAAATTGGGTTATTTAACAGTTTTACATCTTCTTGATCCAGCTTTGGTAGTTCATATGTTTCTAGGAATCTGTCCATTTCTTCTGTGTTATCAAACCTATAAGAGTAGTTTTTTGAAGTAAGTATTGATGATCTGTATTTGCACATGGTCTGTAGTGATTGCATTCTTTTCATTCCTTATTGCATGAATTTGATTTTTTTCTTTCCTTTTAATAAGGTTGGCTGTTTTGTTTTGATAAATTGTCAATTTCATTGACTGTTATCAAGTTATTTAGAATTTTTTGTTTTGGCAATTTGATTGTGTCTAAGAATCTGCCCATTTCTTCTGCGTTTTTCATCTTACTAGAATATAGGGTTTTCCTTTCATTCTTTTTACTGGTTTTATACAATTTTGCTATGTTTGATATTATTGTGTGAAGGTATGGTCAACTATTTCAAAGAAAAGAGACATTATGGCAGCCACGGTTGATATGCTGGTGTCCTGTTGTGAAGTCCTGTTTTGCTGCATTGTTTTGTTCTGATTTGCTTTGTTCTGTTTTGTTTCCTTTTGTTTTATTCTCTTTAAAATAAAAAAAAATTTAAAAGATTATAGGGCCTCATATCAGATATTGATGATCTTATGAATTTCTCTAGGATACATTGTGATTTGCTCCTTTTCATTTCTAATTGCTCAAGTTTGCATTTTTCTTTTGTTTTTGATGAGATTAATGATTTGTCAAATTTATTTATTCTTTCAAAGAACAACCTTTTCAATTCACTGATTGTTTTCCTAGCCTCAACTGCATTAATATCTGCTTTCATCTTTATAATTTCCTTCCTGGTACAAGCTTTGGGTTTAATTTGTTCTTCTTTTTCGAAGTTTGAGGTTCAACGTTAGGTTGTTTATTTAAGTTTTTCTGTTTTCCTGATGTGAGTTTACTGTGATAAATTTTCCTCATAGGAATGCTTTCATTGTGTCCCATATGTTCTGGTATATTGCATCAGCATTATCATTTAATTGTACATAGTTTAATTTCACCTTTTATTTCCTCTGTGACCTATTGGTTGTTTAGAAGGGTGATGTTTAATTTCCATATGTTTATGTAGTTTTGGGGGTTTATTTTGTCATTAATTTCTAGTTTCATTGCATTATGGACAGATAGTATGCATGGGATGATTTTAATTCCTCTACATTTACTTAAATATGTTTTGTTGGCTAGTATGTGGTCTATTTTGGAGAATGTTCCATGTGCAGCTAAAAAATTTGTATTCTGATGTTTTGGGGTGGAACATTCTATTTTATTTTATTTTTAGACAGGGTTTCACTATGAAGTTCAGGCTGGCCTTGAACTCACTTCATAGCCCAGGCTGGCTTGAATTCACAGAAGCCTCCTGCCTCAGCCTTCCAAATGCTGGTTACAGATATGCATCACCACACCTGGCCTCTACCAGGTACTTTTGATCACAGTCTGGGTTAAATCTGATATTTCTTTGCTGAATTTTTGTCTAGTTGATCTATTTGTGAGAGTGGAGTATGGCGGTCCTCCACAACAACTGTGTTGGTGTTCATTTGGTTTTTCACATCAGTTAAGATTTGTTTTATATAGTTTGGTGCACTGATGCTAGTGCATATATATTTATGATTATTATCTTTTCTTCTTGGAGTATTTGCTTAACAATTATGTAGTGGCCTTTCTCATCTTTACTTTTTAATCAGTTTTGGCTTAAAATTTACATTGTCTGAAAATAGAATAGCTACCCCCCAATTTTTTTCTGGGTTCCTGTGGCATACAGACTTGTTTTCCATCCTTTGACTTTTAGTCTATGAATTTTTGGAAGAGGGTTAAATGTATTTCTTCAATGCAGTATATTGTTGGATCTTGTTTCTTGATATATTCTACCAGTCTGGGGTGTTTTTTTTTTGTTTTTTTTTTTTATTGGTGAATTGAGACCATTTACAATGATGGTTATAACTGATATGTATTGGCTTATGTTTTTCATGTTGTTTTCCTGTTGTTAGGTTCATGTCTTTCTACTCTGCTTAGTTATTGCCCTTCCTGGCAGCTTCTATTGTTCATGTGTATGCAGTCCTCATTACGCCTTTCTAATATATCCTTCAGAGCATTCTGTAGAGCTGGATTGGTGTTCATGAATCTCTTCAGTTGTTCTTTGTCATGGAAACATCTTATTTTTCTTATTTTGAAAGATAGTTTTGTGGGGTACATTAATCTGAGTTGAAGATTCTTTTGTTTTAGGGCTTGAAATACTTTACTCCAAGCTTTCCTTGATTTGAAGGTTTGTGTTGAACAGTCTGTTACAATTTTGAAGTTTCCCTTTAAAGATGATTTGTTTCCTTTCTCTAGCTCCTTTCAATATTTTGTTCTTGAGTTTCTGGAATCTTGATTATTTCTTTGACAGCCTCTTACATTTGTGTTTTCACTTCTGTTGCTATGATTTCAGAAAGTACCAGTGGTTGGCTTCTGAGTTCTTCTATTTTATTGTGCTTTGGCCTTGTTTTGGGTGGGCTTGGGATGTGGAGTTACATTTTGCTTCTGCATCTTGTTATTTTCTGTTTTCTATTTTTGTATTGTTCTGTTCTCTGTGTTGATGCTTATAGGTTTCTTATGATAGACAGCTTTGTCCTTAGTATCAAGGCTTCTCTAGGAAATGGCTGTTCCACAGGGATCTCTTCTAGGTGTAAGTGGTTCTTGGTCTTTGTGTCTATTCACAGAAACTATCTTCTCAATGTCTTGAGGATGACAAGTTGTTATCTATTTGTCTCAGCACCAAATCCTTTGGTATCTGATTATGGTGATGGTAATGATCTCATACAATCATAGTGTTGTCATACAGGAGAGAAAAACTGATTATAGCAGGTATAGAATCCTGGGTAAAATAGTACAATTAACAATAACAATAGTCTCAAGAATAGCCCGGCTACTGACAAACTGTGGTAATTAGTATCCTGATACTTTAAACCACAGGAGCAAATTCTATAGTTGTGTAACAGAATCCAACATATACCAGGAACCAGTATACAATGATTTTCCCTTTTGATCACCCAAGTTTTGGTAAACCAGAGGACACAAGAGGGAAACAATGGAAAAGAAAGCAGGGGAGTACTGAAATGAACAAGGTAGAGAAGAGACAATGTTTATTCACATAGAAATATTATACAATCAAACATGATAGGTGGCAAAATAGAGTTAGAAGATAAGCAGATGAAAACATAAAGGAAGATAATAAATGTAAGTCATTAAAGAAAGAGAAAAGAAAAAAGAGAAAGGACTAAAAGCAGAAAACAGAAATAACTCTAAAACATAAAGCAAGACCAAATTAAACTAAATTTTAAAAAAATACATATCAATTGGACAGAAAAAGGAAAACCAATCAAACAAACATAGAAAAATAAACAGTGAAATTCCTCTGGTGTTTCAATTCTGTGATGGGTCCAAGTCTGACCTCACAAATGTGTTGTGTACTTTAGTAAATTTTGCAGTGGGATTTGTTCTGGGTATCAGGCTGATCTTGGCCTCTGTACATGGGGGCTGGGATTGGTGTTCTGTTGCAGGGGTTCTTCCAAGTACTTTAATATAGATAGATAGATAGATAGATAGATAGATAAATAGATAGATAGATCTTTTAATAAATAAAAGTTAAAAATAAAAAGAATGAATGGCAACTCCACCTGCCCCCTTCTATTTCACCCGTCTGTGTGCCAATGCACAACACTAGTTCATCTGACTTACCAACTACTGGTGTGTGTGTCCACACCCGGTCTTGGGGGAACCCTGCCTGAAGCAGTCCAGCCATATGCATCCCACTTCTGCCACCACCACAGGTATCTTGCTGGGGTCAGAACAGCACTCTTAAAGCTCTGAGGTTTTGCTTCTCTAACTTTCCAAAGTTTTAATAATTCCAATCATTTTCCTTCTTGTTTCACCAATCCTAGAGACAGATTTTTCCTGCAGCTGCTACCTCTATGGTGTAGTAGAGCTCACTTATTACCTAGTTACCTCATTTAATAACTTTATTCCTAGTTTACATTGGTTAGAATCCAACAGACTGGTTATGCTCAAAGCATAGGCCTTGGACCAGCAACACCAGCCTGGGGACTTGCTATAAATACAAACTCTTGCACTCTGCACCAGACCTACTAGATCAGAAATTAGAGTTGGATCCAGAGATCAGATTTGGCAAACCTGTCAAGAGTTGACAAATTTGCTGGTTAAGCACACTGAAGTGTGAGAACATACTGAAGTATGTAAGACTTCAATTGAGGAAAATGAACCTATCATAATACAAATCCAATGAAGTAGTGTCATACTGAAAATTTAAAACTATGAGTTTTGTGAAGATGTAAGCACATGACAATTTTTGTAATTTCTTATAAAAGTAATCATTTTACTACTATCAAATAACTCAACTCCTTGGTATTTTTCCAAATGAAGTGAAGCATGTCCACACAAAAAATTCTGCAGTTTATACCAGCTTTAATCATACTTGCCAAACCTTGGAAACAACTAAACATCCTTCAGTGAATAGATGAATAAGCTATTGGATTAAAGACAATGAAGTATTATTCAGCACAATGAAGTATTATTCAGCTTTCAAGTCACAAAGGACTTGAAGGAAATTTAAATGCTTACTGCTAAGTGATAGAAAACTATGAAAAGTCTACAATACTGTATGACTCCAATGATATGACATTCCATCAAAAATATAGTATAGAAATAATAAAATGTAAGCTTAGAAATAATAAATAATAAAGTAAAAGTATAGAAATAATAAAATGAACAGTGTCATCAGAGGTTGGTGTGGAGGGTCAAATAGGTAGAGAACAAGCCAGCAGTGAAACTCTTCTATGTGCCATTACAGCATAGGAGAAAATTTGAGTTCAGCCTGGGTAATTTAGTGATCTAGCAAGACCCTGTCTCAAAACAAAAAAATTTTAAAAGAGCTGAGAATGTAGCTCATTCCAAAGGCTCAGGGTTCAAGCCTCAGTAGAAAATAAATAAAAATGTACAACACTAAGAGTGAATCTTAATGAAAACTGGACTTTTGATAATGATGATGGATCAAGGTAGGTTTGTCCATGGTACCAAGCACACCACTCACACCACTTGAGAATGCAGATAGTGAGGGAGTTCTGTGTGTATGTGTGTGTGTGTATGTGTATGTGTGTGTGGTGTTTATAGAGGGGACAAGAACATGAGAAATTGCTGTACTTGCTACTCAATTTTGCTATGAGCCTAAAAGTGCTCTAAAAATAACATTTATTAATGTAAAAAACTTTATGAAGTAAGCAAAAATCATGCCTACTTCAAAGATACAGAAATTGAGAAAAAGATTGAGTGATTTACCTAAAATACAACTGTTATAAGGAGAAAATGTTTGATTTAAGCAGACTTGTGCCCTTACCTACTACAGAAGGAAAAAAATCCCTTGGAATTATAAAATATATTATAGAATATATATTAACAGTGAAGGTCCCTTAAATACAACCTTAAGTGACACTAGTATCATGAATAGATTTTTAAGATCTCAAAGACCAAGTAATATTCTGAACCAATAAGATAATAAACTCTGGAATGTGACTCCATGTGTCCATAGTGACCAAGCTTCATGGTCACTATTCCAATGAAAGGTTTGAGATCCACTTGACTGAGTCAAAGAATAATGGAAAAAACATAAAACTTTGGTAGGATGCTGCCATTCACCATAGGGCAAGAGTGTAATGCATGCCTTTCTACTTCAAAGAGTTAATTTTTTTTCTTTGTTTTGTTTTTGTACCAGGGATTGAACTCACAACCTTGCACTTGCCAGGCAGGTGCTTATGCTGCTGAGGTATATCCCCGGCCCAAAGAGTTAATTTTTAAATCATCAGTATCTGGGACTGATAGAAGTATGATTGTTTTCTCTGGAATTTTTAAGGTTTGGTGTGGTGTCCTGAAAAGAGGCTGGTTAGTGGTCATACATTCCAGAATCAACTCTGACACTTAACAGTCACTATTGTAGAATGTTAGCTTCTCTAGAGCCTCAATTTCCTTATATGCAAATTAGTACCATAATAAAACATGCATACCTTGATTTCACACTTAGTTCTAAAATTCAAATAAAACAATGTATATTTGGCTTTTTTTTGTAAACTCCAGAATAATGTAGTGTTTTTTTAGAAGATGATGAATTTAAAATGCACACTGATGGTGCATAGAACAATACTCTCACCTACAATATGTTGAAAGCAAAATCAGCAACTTTATGATCTCCTTAAGAATTAACACTTTGAACAGCACCTAGAAATTATTCTAAAAGTGTTACATTCCCTTTCTCGCCACCACTTAAATTTCTTATGTATTCCATTATGCATTTCAAATAATGCCAAGAAAAAGTAAAGGTTACCCAGCTTCATTATTCGATTATGAATAATCTATCCAAAAGGAGTCTTGAGACTAAGAAATGGCATATGCCCCTTGTTTTTGGTTAGTGATCTCAATGTCACCAATATGCCAATTTGCAGTGGATTATCAATTTAATGATATCCCAATAAACACACCAACAAGCTGTTTTCTAATTAGACATGTTGATCGTAAAGTTCACAAGCAGTTAAAAAATTAAGACAGAAAACAGTGAAAAGGAAAAATAACAAGGAAGAACTGTTATACATCCTACAAAAGCCTGATAATTAAAACAGTGTAGAATTCACATATGGACAGGCAAATCATTGGAATGAAAAATCCATATAAGTCCCACTAATGTAGAAATCCAGTATTTGATCAAAATGCTACCTTTGGAGCAAAGTTAATCTCTTTCATATGTGGTATTGGGATAAGTAGACAAACATTTGGGAAAAAAAGAAAATTAGATTAATTCCTCAAATGATACCCAAGCATAAGCTCTGAATTGAACTTATTGTAAAAATAAAATTATACAAAAAAAATTAAAAATATAAACAAATTTCTCTTTAGCCAGGGTGTAGGGGAAAATTCCTATGACTATGTATCTAGATGCAATAAGAAAAGCCTGATAAATTTTACAAAGAAAATGTTTGCATACACACACACACACACACACACACACGCACACACAGAGGCGAGACAAATGATAAAATGAGAAATGTTTGAAACATTTAAAGATGAAGAAGTGTAATTCAAAAATCCTAAAACACACACACACACACAGAACATAAGCAGGGAAAAAGAAAAACATAAGCAGATAGAAAAAATGGTCCTTATGAAATAGCACAATATGACTGTTATAGTCCATTCAAGCTGCTACAAAAACTCCATAGATTTACTAGCTTATTAACAATAAAATTGTTTTCCTCATTGTTCTGGAGGATTGGAAGTGGTAGATCAAAACACCAACAATGTCTGGTAAAGGTTTACTCCGTAATTCATGAGCAGCTATCTTCTCACTGTATTGTCACATGGTGGAAGGGACAAGGAAGTTCTCTCTAGCATCTGTTATATGGACACTAATCTCATTAGTGGGAGCTCTACTGTCATGACTTTTAACAACCTCTCAAAAGCACCACCTTCTGCCACCACCATACTGGGAGTTCAGATTTTAATGAATGAATTTGGGTAGATACAAATATTCAGTTTATAGCCTCTACACACAATAAAAGAAATGTAAATTAAACCGTAATCATCTGCTAGATTGGTAAATATTAAAAAACTTGACAGCACATTGTTGGTAAAGCTGTGGGAAAACTGGCATCTTTAAGCATTATTAGTAGAATGCAAAATGAAGACAAATTTCCCTATGAGGGAAAATTTGGAAATGTTTAACAGAACTAAATATGAAATTCCACTTCTATCCTGTAGATAGATAGATAGATAGATAGATAGATAGATAGATAGATAGATAGATCTTTAAGGAAAAATAAGGATAAGGCCACCAAACAGAGGTAGGAGAGGACTGATAAGGTGGAAGAGATACAGAACAGAGCAAAACTTCTCTATATAACTTTATATAGCTTTGGACTTTGGAGGCATGTTACTATTATGCTTATTTTTTAAAATTACAGCTGAGTGCGGTGGCACATCCCTCAATCCCTGGCTATTCAGGAGACTGAGATAGGAGCATCACAAGTTTGAGACCCTGTCTCAAAAATGAAACAAAACAAAGGCCTGGCAATGTAGCTCAGTGGTATAACATGCCTGGGCTCAAATTCCAAGTTTTAAGAATATTACACTAAATGAGCAAAGATGAGAAAAAGAAAAAACAAAAACCTAAAACTGAAACAAATCAATTACAGTTAATATGAATGTCATACACAAAATGAGGGGAGAAAGGAAAAATGAGGAGACCAGTGAGAAGCCCCCGAGATCCAGCCACGGCCATGTTGGAACCCAGGCAGCTGCACAAAGAAGCAATTTGCCCGCCCTCTTGGTGAGCGCCTTCCTCCGGGCATGAGCCAGGAGGAGACCCAGTACTGTCTCCTGTGAGCCTACCAGTGTGCGGGCTTGGAATCAGACATCCCAAATAAAGCAAATATGGGGGGTCTCCTTTATCTTCTGTTTGAAAGCAAATTTTGTTTTCAGTTTTGTTTAATTATGATGATGAATTGCTTTACTCTATTCAATATTCTCTTTCCATTGGTTTTATAATGTTCTGTCTTTAGTGTGATTTCGCTATACCTAATTGACTAGACAACTATTGTGAAAATAATGAGATATACTATGGTACCTATTACTGTTATCCTGGTAACCTGCTGTGAATTTCTGTACCAAATTCACTGCACTGTCTCAATTGGCTTTGTTCTGTCTTGTTCTTTTGTATTTCTACTACCTTCAAAATAAATTTTTTAAAAATGAGGAAAAAACTAAGTAGCATGAGCAGAATATCTGATTTCAAATATACATCCTGGATCTTGTGCAAGGTTGTAAAATAGGAAAAAAAAAACTACACACAAAATCTACACTCTTTTCTTATAGATTTGTTTACTGAACTGTTATGAGCAAAGTCATTCTAAAACTATTTGTAACAATGAAAGAATACGTTTCCATTTTCTTGGAAACCATAGTTCTCATTCTTCAAGAAGGAACATGCAAATATGGGATGACACAAGGTAAGAAAGAGCCCTGTAGAGATGAGTTGGATTAGGAAGTGCTGGTGAGCTCAAGATTTTAATATGTATATGCACAGGTATATAAATACGTCAGTATATGTTTGTGTATGTGCATACATGCACATATTGATTAGCTCTGTCTGCTGAATGGCCATAGCAGCTAGCATATATTAATGACAGTGAGTCTATCCAGCACCTATATCTCCATTTTTAATACCATTCCTCTCTGAAACAAACCAGAGCTCTTCAGAAAAAAATGGCCAGTTCTGGGGCTAAGGAAGAGCAGTACAAGATCAGGCTGGAACAGCTTATAAGAATCTCTTCTAAAAACAATGAGACCAAGCAACCAAGATGTGGGTTCAGCTTATAGGGATTTCACCAGCCCAATCTGTGACAATCTTGAGCTCCAAAATGTATAAAGAGTGTGATGGATTATAAACTATTGGGAGGAAAATGGAATCAATAAACTTATATCACATAAATTAAAAAAGTGACAGAGGAGGTTATCTTGTTTACAGTAGGATGCGAACTTGAAAATCACCATTTTGGAACCATCATAGAAAAACTTATTTCAAGCATAACTCATCAATGAGTAGTGAACCTAGGGGAACACTTAATGAGGGACAGAATATTTGTATGATCTTAATGTATTTCCCCACAAACTGCTTATTAGTTGTAAAAGTTTGAAAAAAAATAATACTATACAGTAGAGACACAGAGACAATACTTGATCAGGTGATCAACATTAGCATCACCAATGTGGAACAGAGGAACAGTGAGGGCCTCCAGGTAATGTGATGAGAAGGTCACAATGTCACTTGTGCAATAATTCAGCCAGAAAGGCACAACCTAAATGTAATCAGTAGAAAACATTAGGTAAACCCAAAATGAGGAACTTTGACTATAAAAAACAAAATCTATAAAAACGTCTCTGGTTAAAGGAGTCAAGGCAATTAGGGACATTATCCTATCAAAGACTGGACCCTGAACTAGAAATCAGGTTGGGGTTTGAAGGGGAGATAAAATTAACATAGTTTAGATAAAAATCTTATATCAAAATATTTACTTAACTTTTAACTGTGTTATGTCTAGGCAAGACACTATCACCATTCTCAGGAAATATACACTGTATACTGACAGCTAAAGAGCTTGACAGATGTGGTTGATTCTTAAATAATTTTTTAAACTCTATATACATATATACACCTGCATGAAAACTCATATACACATATTGTGAAAATATGCACAAGTGACAAAACAAATGGGGTAAACAGTTAACAGCAGATGATCCCAGGTAAAAGACATTCTAGTGTTCCTTATACCAATCTTCTTCTTGCACCTTTTGAGTACACTTGAATTATTTCCAAACAAGAAGTATTCTGAACAAAAGGAGTTAGGGTTATAATTGAGTAGTAAATGCTTGCCTAGCATACAAGAGGTACACTGGGGGTACAGGTGGTTTTTACCAACTTGATTTTGAAAGACAAAAAATAATTTAGATTTGCTCAAAATAGTGAAGGTTAAATCAAATAAGCTTTAAATTCATTTTAATCCAAGTCTGTAAAATGTAGCAAGCTAATTTTGCATGAAAAACTTCATTAATGTTTATAAAACCATTCATTGAAACAATTTGAATAAACTAGCTTACAAACTGTTATATAACCAAATGAAGCAGAATACATTTAATACATAGTGATGACTTAGCCAGATACCATTCATAAGCTTGATGTCTCTTTCAGTTTTTTGCTAGGAAGACTTGTCTAATGATCAGGAAAAAAAAGTGTCTAATAAACACCTTTTATAGATTTGAAATCAATTTTTAGAACATTATACTTTATATCACATTTCTTATTTCAAAATAATGTCTTGAAACCCAACAGAAATATCTTTTAGTTTCACCTTTTTAATGTCTACCTTTTTAGCTAAACATTAAGATATTTGAGGGGAAAGGATACAGAATTAAATATTTCTTACCCTATGAAATTGTAATCCTGTTTAGTTCACATGGAGATTTACAAGCTGCCTTAGTTACTTTTCTTGTTGGTGAGAAAAAAATACTCAACATCCAAAGTTAAAGAGGAAAAGGTTTATTTAGCTAGTTTGTAGAGGTTTCAGTCCATAATCAGCTGGCTCCAAGGTGGAATGGCATGACAAACAGGTATCACAGAGGAGAAACAGTTGATGGCAGGCAAAATGTAGCACAGCAATAAGAGAGGACCGTAGTGCTTTCTATCTCTTTTATCTTATTAAGGATACTTAGGGCGTGTAGCACTCATATCCTTAATCCTAGTGCCCTTGATCCTAGCATTACACCATGAATCACTGCCCATGTCACACACTCTAGATCCAGTCACCTCTGAAAAGCCCCACCTATGACCATATAAGGCTTGGCGGGGGATCTACACACAAACCATAACAGAGGTTGATATAATATTTTTAGTCAACATTTGTTTCCTCTGTGTTCAGATGTTAACAATAGAAACCTAGCTATTCCTTTCCTCAGTGAGCAGAAGTTGTTTACCAAGATGGATTTGGGTGGTATGACCTCAAGCCTATTTCTCTTTTTTTTAATTTCTTTGTTTTGTTTTAAAGGAAACATTATAAACTGGAGATCTTGCTACTTTTTTAAAAGCTTCCTGTTCATATATCATGGTAAAAAGTTTTGATTTATTTATTCACAAATTATATGCTACTTATACTTCAAACAAATGAATTTAATGTTTGTTTATCTAATAAACTAACTTTAAATAGCCATTAGTAAATGAAAGTGTTTGTTTTTTAAAAAATTTAATTCCACTCTATAATGTTTTTATGTAAAAATACCTCTGATAAAGCCATGACTTCCAAAGTTAATGTTTAATTTCTCATAATAAGCATAAGGGAAATTCATAATTTGTAAATTTTCTACTGTAGGTACCAGGTCACATCCTGGCAGTTCCCATTGACTTGGCTCTATCAGCATGTCATGACTTCAGCATTGGCAGGGAGATAAAAGGGAGAACAGAGGATGCAAAGAAAGTAAATTCAAGGAGGGAAAAAGGAACAAGAAGGAAAAAAGGAAACAATGGAGAAGGACAAATAGTAGGTCAATAGGAAAGAAAAAGAACCGATGCTCAAAACAAGGGAATGATTAAAAGTTCTCGCACCTGGAGGGTTATTCAAACAGATGTTGAGCTGAAAGTGCCTTATTCATCAGACAGTGCTATTATTTTTATTTCACACTGCTTGTGTATCAGTTTCTTTTATATAAGCTAAGATAAAACCTGGCTTGCACAAAAGTTCTTTATTTCTTCCACAGCTTTAAGTACTGTCCTTGCTTTAGAGTTAAAATGGTAATGCACGGCCAGGCTGAGCAGAGGCTGTGCAACACGCCTGGAATTTGTAAGAATTGTCAACTATTAATAAAGCAGATTTCTTCCCATTGTCATTGTGTGCCATTCTTTGAAGCATTCCCTAAGGAATCTTTTTAAACAAGCTTAGATAGAGCTTGTCACGGTGTCATATAACCACTATTGAACTGTTCTGAGCTTTGAATCAGCCGTGCATCTTTTGTGTGAAAAAGACAAACAACCTGTCACAAAAGTGTGTGAAGGTTGACACTTTCTCTAATCACTACATCCTGGGAATACATATTTATAAATGTTTTTAAACATTAGCTTGTTAAACACGCACTACTCTCTCAGATTGTTTAAAATACGAATCACTGGCCTTAACAATTGCTACAACTTACTTTGTAGATAAACCTGTGGTTTCCTGACCATCAAGCAGCTGATAATGTTCTATATTAAAGAAAGAGTCCATATTTATATAATTTACTTTCAGTATTTCATTTATGACTAGGTATAGCCATTCAAAATAACTCTCATTGTGTATTACTATTTATATAATGGTCCACACTGTATTAATTCTTCTCTAATATTCTGTTACTATACAATGAAATCATTCAGGATATTTAAAGATGGTGGGGGAATGGCACAGTGGGACAGCATTTACCTACCAGGCATGAAGGCTCGGGGTACAATTCCCAGCACTGCCCAAAAAATAAGAAGGCAATAATGTAACAAAAATAAACTCAAGAGATCATTTTTCCACTTATCTAAAAAGCATCTTTCTCTTTCAGTCAGGTGTGGCACAACTGTAATCCCAGTACTTAGGAGGTTTAGGCAAGAGGATTGCCCTGAGTTCAAACCAGCCTGAACTACATAACCCTGTCTCAAAAAAATGACAGTTATCCTTCTCTTTCAAATCTTACAACCAACCTCTTTCAAATCTTAAAGTAGAACAAATTCATGGCTTCAAAGGTACCAACTTACCAGTACTTGGGAGGCTCAGGTAGGTATAAGTTCAAGGCCAGGCTGGTCTACATAGTGAATTCAAGGCCAATCTGCACTACATAGTGGGACCCTGTCTCAAAAAACCAACCAATCAAATGTACCAACTTAAAGTATGGCAATGCTGCCACAGAGTGTTGTATGAATATTCATAGGATGCAAAAAAGTTTAAATACATGAGTAATGATGACAATATTTTGGTTTGCAGAAGCCCCTACAGTAATAGCATCCTCACTTTTCATTAGCAATGGAGTTGATGTCAGGGCTCTCAGGTGAAACATATACCGACATCTTGTAAAACATTCTGGGATATTTCTCCCTTAAACAACAGGCAATACAGTTCCAAGAATGATTTTTATAATAGTTAATCATAAGCTACCATGCTCTTGCATTATTCATATTAACATTCATAAGTACATCTATAGTATCTTTTCTGTGGCTCCCAAACAATATTGTCTGCCTTTTAAACAGGAGGCAACAGTGGGAAAATGATACAAAGATGACTTCTCCACTAATTAATTAAGGTTCATTGTGATTCATGAGCTCCTAATTCCTGAGCTCAAGACACCAACATATCTTTATCTGCTGTCTCTACTTGTAATATTTATCTCAAATACTACCAAAATTATTTCAAGCATGAAGCCAGAATCAAATACCCAAGAACAGAGAGCACAGATAAAATATTGCAGAATTTTAGAGCTAATGAAAATTGTAAAAATAAAGTTCCCAGCATTTCAAAAGAAACTGATCTCCAAAAATGTGAACAGACCTTCCAAATCTGCATACCTAGTTGGAGGCATGAAGATGATGTGAGAACAACTAGAAAGAAGTTTAAGTACATTTGATAAATACACAAGGATAAGAAAACAAAATCATGGCAACAAGGGTAACTAGAAGGTATTCTATGTTATTCTGTGGTGGCAGAATGGTTTTTGAAGCACTGCTTAGAAAATTGCTACCCTCTATGCAGTTATAAGCCGTAAAGCTAATCTACTGTGATTGCTCCTTCCAACCACAGCAACAAACAGGCTGCTTTCCACCATCGCCTGAGATATAAAGATCTGCCCCAGATACTTTTCATAAGCCCAAACACATTAGACTACTACAGTTATAATTTCTTTATTAATGGAAAATACTTTCTTTAGGGTTAAATAATGATGCATAGCCCCTGTTTCTGAAATGTGAGTATAGAAGCAGAAAAGGAAGGAAAGATGTGTCAGGGACAGTGTAATCTACATGACTAAGGGTGAGAAGGGAAACCTTTTTATACTCAAAGTGAAAACTCCTTTCTATTTTAAGGAACACTCCTTCAAAAAATTCCTCAAATGAGTCATCAGAGTTAGGTCATAGTCTTCTAGGACACTAACTTTCAAAAGAATAAGCTTTTGTTCTGTGTTTTGTTTTGTGGTGCTGGGGTTTGTACCCAGGGCTTTGCACCTATTAAGCAAGTTCTCTAACACTGATCTATGTCACCAACCTAACAATAAGTTTTTAAAGCACTGATACAAGAGGAAAAATCTAACATGGAAAAATAGGTGTCTCTTTCCAATTGCCCTTTCTGTTCTAGTTGGTTCACAGAGCACAAGCAACTGTGACAGACGATAAAGACGCCAACTCTGTGAAGCTAAAATAATTCACATGTGGGTCTCTGTCCCAAGGCTTCCTATGGCAGTTTTTCTGTAGCTGTTGGTTTCACAAAACCTCTATTTGGCCCTTACATGATTTGTCTTAAGGGTGGAGAAGTGGACAAGATGATGCTTTGAAAATGTTTTCAACTTTCAGAGAAAAATCATAATTGTGTTTTACATCAAGCTAGATAAAGACACATATGAATAGATGCTGTTTTATCATTTGCTTATTCAAAATGTGAGCAATCATATAGAAAAATTATCAAACTCTACATTCCAGATGTTTTTATTATTTCATGATGGGAGGGCTACATTTATCCTCTCCTACACATCTCTCATTTTGTTCTATCATATAACTCTCTTTATGAAAACTGCTTCTTTCTTAACTTTGTTTTATATATTTAAAGAGCTGGAATCAAAAAATAAACTCATTTTCCCAAGTAATGAGAAAAACAGATCTTCATTTCCATATCTCAAAAGTCAACCATGTAGAGATAAATTAACAACATAAAGTGGCAGACAACCTATTTATGAAGCTACATTGACAGCTCTGTGAAAACAAAAGTGGCTCACTTTTGCTCAAGAGATTCTGAGGACAGATCTTTGGCAGGAGAGGAATTAAATTTTTTTGACTGGTCTCCAAATAGCCATTGGAGATTGCTTAATTTAGTCTTAGACCTGAGGGAAAGCACACACACACACACACACACACACACACACACAAATACATAAGAAACTCAAACTCTTTCTTTATGAAGGGTTACCCTGTTGCTAGCTATCAATTGCAGGATAATATTTCAAGCAGAGCAAGGATAGAACCATTCCTCATTCACTCACTTATTCAACAACTATCTATCAACAGTTTCTTTGTGTAAGCACAAAGCTAAAATGAAAAAGACACAGTCTATACCTTCAAATCTCAAAATCCAGTAGAAGAGGAAATACACTATTAACTACTAACTGGTTAGGATTCTTGGCACTACAAGTGACAGAAGCCAAAAAATTACTTCACATAAGTGTATGTGTTAGGAATGTATTGACTTACATAACTGAACATTCCAGGTATAGATTTCAGGCATGACGAGATGGAGCAACATCAGGAGGCACTCTCTCCCTGACCACTGGGTTTTGCTCTGAACTGATTTTACTCTCAGGTAAATTCCCACCTTATGGTGATAACAAAGCCTCCAATAACTCCAGGTTTACATGTTACCAGCTTAGGAACTCTCACAAAATTACAGTCATCTCCCAGAAACTTCAGCGCAAGTCCCAGAACAGATGCTAATTTCGCCTGACTGTGGTCATATATTCTCAGGCCTTCCCTTCATCAATAATTACAAGGATAGAATACGCTACTTAGCCAGGCCAATAGAGCAAAAGTGTAGGAGGGATGGTTCCACTAAACAAGAAGATATCATTCAAGAAGGAGAGAGAATGCAGTAAAAAGACGGACGTCCATTGCAATAACATTACAAGGCTGAGTGTGAAAAAGAGTAAACAAAGATAAAGAATGTTAAAAGAATACAGCACAGAACTAAGGCATTTAATTATGAGAGGAAGAGAGGGAACTAGGAGGCAGGAGGGCAGTTATCAAATTCACAGAAAAAATAGCATTTCAAATACACTATTTTGGAAAAAAGACCCGACAGGGATTTATGACCTAGCAATTTGGCTCCTCCATATATACCCTTGAGAAAAGAAACAAATGTCTATAGAAAAGCTTGTACAGTACTTCAAAGTTCACATCTGTGCTATTCGTTAATACCCAAAGGATTGAAACAACCGAACATCCATTAGTTAAAAATTTAGATACATAGATGTGGTATATCTACTCCATGAAATATTATTTGGCCACAAAATAGAATGAAGTATGGATACATACTACAACATCGAAGGGTCTTTAAAACATTATGAAAGGAGCCAGACACAAAAGACCACTTACTGCTTGAGTCCATCTATACGAAAGATTAGAATGGGGAAATAGAGAATGAAAACAAGTTCATGGTTACTATGAGCTGGGAAAAAAAAAAGAACAGGAGGCAAAGGTTTGAAGTTGGTTTTGAGGCAACAAAAATATTGCAAAATCAACTGAAGTGGATTATACATATCTGTCAATATAATAAAAATTATTGAATTGTACATTTTATGGTGCAGTGCAGGGGATTAGAATTATATTTCAATAAAACTATTTTTACAAACAAGACAAAACAAATAAGATTTCAATATCTGTAATCTCAGGTTAGTATATAGGACATTGGGGAATTAGTACAAAGTAAGACACAGTGTGTTACCTCGCTTGCACTACAAGTACTGTATCCTCATGTAAGTCTGTAGTGGCTGCTATGGCTGGCCACTTGGACCTCCCTTGGTAACTAAAGGATCTGTTTCTGCAGCTCCTGGGAGTGTGCTGCTGATACCCAGGGTCGGTACTCTCCAGGAAGGGTCCTCAGCTGCACAGAGCTGCTTGCCCTGGCCCAGGTTTCTTGTCAGCAGGAGCCTGCACCCTGTGGTTGTTCTGAATGTGCAAAGACCAACTCTGTTATTAGGACAAGACACCTTTGAAAGGTTAGTACCTATGCTTCAAGGTTCACCATGGGGGTGGCTGGGGCCTTTGTCGTGACTGTATCTCAACTTAACATCTCACTCTCCCCATTCCTGCTTCCTTTGCTTCCCTTTCCCTACAGCCTGTTTTCCACACAATCCAATCTGCAGCTTGTATAAAGGATACAATTACAAGAAAGACTAGAAAAATAGATTTGAGATAAATTCTAGGGGATCTTGATGGCATGCTGAGGAATTTGAGGAACATATAGCAAAGTCAATATTATAAATGTGTTTAGGAAAAATAGCTCAAACAACTAGGTTAAAACATTATCTAGAATGAGATACAATAAAGTACAGAGATACAATTTAAAAGATTAAAAGGTCAAGACAGGAGTGTGGGCCAAAAAGGGTCACTGGAGATCACAAATTGGACTATGGAAATGCAAATGAAAAATAAGAAACAAATAGCAGTACATTATCAGTGAATTGAGTGGGTTTGAAGAATGATGAAGTGAGAGACAGTAAGAAAAAATTTAAAAAAAGAATACAAGATTTCAGACTTGGAGTGAGCTAAGATTAAGGAGACTAGCACAATGGTGTGTGTACTTGTCAGGGTGCAGTTAGAAAACAGAACCCGTATCAGTTACTTTAACTGACCAAAGAGAATACAGCATCACCAGGTTAAGAGGTTCCAGAGCAAAAACGGTATAAGGAATCATGGACACAGTCACTGCAGGAGGCAGCTGCCATTCGGAGGACTGGGGGAAAAAAGGAGGAAAGTGGAGTTATTGAAACAGAGAAATTTGGAGGAGGGACCCTCAGAGCTAGGACCTAGACCTTGAAGAATATGTGTTCTCAACTACTGCTGCCATTTGTGAATCTGACAGGATCCCATGGAGCTAGGCCCCAAATCAGTGAGGAGGAGGACTCAGCCAGTGACCCTGA
Source organism: Hydrochoerus hydrochaeris (assembly GCA_004027455.1). Classification (NCBI taxonomy): domain Eukaryota; kingdom Metazoa; phylum Chordata; class Mammalia; order Rodentia; family Hydrochaeridae; genus Hydrochoerus; species Hydrochoerus hydrochaeris. The sequence goes on from PVLA01013648.1 coordinate 33,141, forward strand.
TGACTGGGAGTGCAACAGAGGTAGATCTGCAGGTGCTGGAAAAATTGCAAACAGAAACTTACCTCTTCCAGAACAAATTGCCTCTGTGGGTGAAGTGGCACTGAAGGGCAACACGATTACAGGAAACAAAGAAGAACAAGCAAGTCCCTTCCCTGTCCAATCTCAAGTTCTCCTTCTGCTTGGTGCAACCTCCATACTCTTGAGTTAGCTATTTAATTTCTAAAGTCCTCAATTTCCATGGGTGTTCACATGGCTCCTACCTTATAGAATTGTTGAAGAGAGACAAGAAAATGATACCTGTAGTGTGGTATACACAGTGCTCTTTCAAAAAATAACTTCCTTTAATTATCACTAAAGTATGTGGACAGTTGTTTTTTTTTTAAGAGGATGGAGGGTAGCGATGGTGTATGTTGGGACCATCCTGAGTTTGAATATCTTCTAGAATATATTTCATTTCATTTCATCATATTTTATTTTTAAACAGAGTCTTGCTATGTAGTGAAGGCTGGCCTCAAACTCTCAGTCCTTCTTCCTCAACCTTTTGGAGTCCTAGATTTATAGTCATACAGTCCTACATCTGGCTCTAGAATAGCTTTACTTATGCAGGGAGAATTGGAAGTGTACCTTTGGACTTGCCTGATAGATTAGGGCAAAAGTAGCAATACAGTGAATTTAGTAAGGCCACACAACTTGGTTAATATAATTTTTTGCTGACAATAGCCAGGATCATGCAGGACCGACCATACGCAGAGAAAGATATTATGCTCAGAAGTTAGGTGGAAGCTTAGAAACGGAAGACACTAAAATTCTAGCACACATCAGAAATCTCTAGAGGGCTTACTCAAACATAGATTACAGGATCCCACCATCTAAATTTCTTACTCAGTAAGTCTGGATGGTAGGGCTTTTAATTTCCAACAAGATCCCAAGTGACCTGAATGCTATTAGTTCAAGCACTACACTTTGAGGAGCAGTGGTCCAGAGCACCAAATTACTCAGTAAGTACCTACATAAATGCGAGGAGTTTCACAGGCTTTATTTAGTTTAATGAGTTCAACCATCCTAATAAGTAGATATTATTATCCAATTTTTCAGATAAGTAAATTGCAACTCAGCAAGGTAAGGAACCTCCTCAAAACCACTCAACTAGTAAGGTAATAACATCGGTACTTTGATCAAAACCTGTCCAACTCCAAAACCTCTGTGTTTTTCACTACATGAGGCTCTCAGCTTCTGTTAATAAAGTCAGGAGGGTAACATGAGACTTGTTGGATAAGGTAGACTCAGAGTTTACGGTGAGGTTTTAATTACTACCAAATGACAACTGCTGAATTTACTTTTTCAAGCTAGATCCACCTCCTGAAACCTAGTGCTCCTACCTAGAACCTATAACTTATCATTAAATAAACCTAACTTTAATATAATTATTAAATAAACCCAAATTGTCTTATAATCACTGCTACAATTACCCTTCAGCTACATAGTGAGTTCAAGGCCAGTCTGAATTACAAAGCAAGACCCTGCCTTAAAAAAAAAGTCAGATTTTTCTACGTCAGTGGTCTCTGAATCTTCTCTGATTTGGCTTTACATAGATAAGTCCTCCAGCATTTCCAGGCTTACATTTTCTCATATTGGCCACCTCAACAGAAAAAAATCTCTTTGATAATTATTCACAGATAAATTCCATGCCTGTTTCTCCTTGGCCTAACTTGCATTCTCCCCTGTAAACAAAAGACCGCAGCCAGGGAATGCATATCTCTTGTCTAGACTTGGGTCTTTGTATGTCCATCCCTGGACCCAAAAAATGGAGTGATTATGGAAAAGATTATTCTCTAAAATAAAAACTGGGCTCTTTTTATCAGAAAGGGAGAAACGGCTTCAAAAATGAGTGTCAGGCCTAGGATTGTAGTTCAGTGGCACAGAACCTGCCTGGTAAGCACGAGGTCCTGAGTTTGATTCCTGGTACCAAAATAAATAAATTCTTTACAAAAATGTATGAGTGTATTCTCAAAGTTTTATAGGTGAGAATCTTACTACTTATATAACAATTATTTTAGGAATATGTAAAAATCTAGGGACAAAAATTATTTTTCTTTATTTACAATGTTCATGCTTTTTACAAGGGTGATTTATTTTCATTTATTGCCATGGTTGAAGACAAAATTTTTTTTCAAGTAATCCTAGATATTGGTGAGACCTATATTATCTTCTGTGTTAGCAGACGTTTAATTATTTCCTAGATTGAGATCCAGGCATTAGGTAAGTACTGAGGCAAAGCCTTTCTTAACCTACTTTCCCCTTCCACTTAGGGGACCCATCAAATGGCATCATCACCCCCAAGCTCACCTCTTCCTGCTATCTGTTGTGGTTATAAAAAGTCAATGGAAGCCGGGGATTTAGCTCAACGGTACAAACGCCTGCCTGGCAAGCACGAGGTCATGAGTTTGAACCCCGGTACCAAAAAAAGACAGAAAAA
>PVLA01013649.1:0-35602 GCA_004027455.1 Hydrochoerus hydrochaeris
TTGGTTTTAGTCTGTGTTATTTTCTTTAATATAAAATTTTTTTTAAATCTAGGCAATTGTGGTAAGCAGAATAATGAACCCCAAAGATACTCACATCCCAGAGTGGTTACTGTAAAGACCACATCAGATAAAGCTTGCAAAAGGGTGCGACTCCCACTCCATAAAGCGTTCACTGTGGAAGCAGAGTGCAGTCGTGTACGGAGACCCAGTGGGGAGAGAACGCGCTGTTCCCTCTGTTGGAGCTCAAGCTCATGCTGCGGTGTCCTGAGTAGAATCTTAGTTATCAACAGGAAGTGAGCGTTTGAGCACTGTGCTTTTAAAATGGCAAAGAACAATGAGCGTGCATGCGTGCATATGCACATTTACTTTTTTTAATATTAAAACTAAATTTTACTTGCCTGTGAAAACTGCTCCCAGGAACCTCACGCCACGTCTTCCAATGTCAAGTAGGTTGTTCACGTAGCTCTTGAGAGGGAACCAATCGGAGTGTTCTCCAAGTTCAGACTCTGCTTTTACAGAGAAGAATCTCTGTCCTTCTTGAAGTCCTTTTCCTGATGTCATCAGCTCTGATACTGAGCAGACAGAGTCTCCCATGGTATTTCCTCTTGTCATCTCACACGAAGCTCCCCCCAAAAGTATGAGAAATGACTTTCTGTGAATCTGGACCTTTAGCTACTAGAAATAGTATGTTCTTACATAGAAATGTAAATGAACAGTAAAAGTATCTATGTTGAAAAATGGATTGGAAGTAGTATAAAACAAAACAAAAATAAAGAAGTGACCAGTTGTTACTGTCATTCTCGGGGTCCAGGCTCCAGTTTAGCACCAAGGAGAAGAAGTCATGGAGACCATTTTCGCTGATGACTCCAGAGCCCAGCTACTTGACTTCCCTTTCACAGGTCCCCAGGAAAATGAGGTAAATGGGGAGAGTTTGTCTTGAATCGAGGCTCATTCCATCCAAAGGGCTCATAGTCTGAGATTACATTTTTCCTACTTTTTGTATTCAAAATCTTTTAATAAGATGAATCATAAAAAAAACATACCACTGTCAATAACTCTTTTGTCAAATAAGGGCATTTACAAAACACAAAATTCTACCTATTCGCCCCATTGGTTTTTAAGGTAATTGAGGCCCGGAAGTTTGAAGTATCCTCTCCAGTATGGTATATCTGTGGCGGCACCATGCCCAGAACCAGCCACGCTCAGTCTATTTCCAGCAGTCACTAAAATAACTTCCTTTGTTTTACATTAATACGAGTCAGCATTTGCAAAATATGTAACTTGCACTTCATACAATGACAGTAGTGCTGAAAATAGTGATAACAGCTAATGTTTTATTATACATATTTTTAAATTTTCATCTGTGCACTTAATGAATTTTGATCAGACCTGTTACCCTGATATGTCCTTATAGCCTACGCCCCACTCCTCTTGTCTAATAATAATTTCCCTTCTATTTTCTTGGAATTTTTGTTTTCTGTTGATTGTTTAGACTCCATAGATTAGGGAAAACACAGTATTTTTCTTCCTAAGATTAATTTATTTTACTTACTAGACTTTCTTTGTCCTGCGAATGATTGTGGATGTGTACCATATTTTCTTTATCCATTTATCTACTGATGAGGACTGGGATGATTACATACCATGGTGGATTGAAAACTGATGGTCAACTTAAACATCAGCTGAACTGAATCAGCATGGTACGGAGCACGGAGGGCCCACCTGAGGACTGTCGCCAGCATAAAAAGGAGAAGTAGAGAGGAAGAGAGCAGTGTTATGGGTTATCCTAAGTGAGTGCTGTTGGTTCTCCTGGAGGAGCTTGTCATGCTGACTCCCCTCATATGAACTTGGTTGTTACCATCAGCGGAGCGTGGGACCCTGTTGCTGAGAATGGATGTGGTTCACTTTTGGGGGAGCTCTGATCCTTACTTTAAGCATTGCTTCCTGGCTCCAGAGGGGAAGATGTACTCTGTTCAATCTTCACGAGAAGCTTATCACGCTGGTTTCCTGATATGAACTTGACTGTTCTCATCAGAGGAGCTCAGGACTTCATTGTCGCTGCGGACGGCTGTGGTACTGTACAGGGGAGGCCTGGTCCTTATTCTGAGCGTTGCTTCCTGGCTCCAGTGCAGAACCGTCAACCTACTAGCACAACCTCCTTCACCCCACTGGTATAGACTTTCTGATTTCCACTGTGACTGTACTACAAAATCACTTTCTTGATGAATATAAGTAGCTTCATTTCCCATCCAAAATTCAATTCCTAAAAATAATTATTAAAGAAGCTCCAACATTTGTTTGTTTATTAAAACCATATTATGCATATCTAAATTTATTTACAATTGAGCACAGAATCTAAAAAAATATTGCCTGGCTGGTTGTGTTTGCTTTAGCATGGAGTTGCTCTTTCGGAAATACCTAACCCACCAGGCAGCGTGGCCACGGGAAGTGATGGAAGCAAAGCGACACGATGTCAACTCAGCAGGTGACCAGCATTTCTAACCCAGAAGAGCAACTACACATTCAGGACTTGGTTGGGTTTCATTTCAAGTGATCTGGAAATGGCAGCAGAAGTTAGAAAGTCTTTCTAGTATATTTTGGCAGCTCATCGGCATCGGCAAGGCAGGTAGCCAGTATGAGATAAAGATAAGCAAGTCTGCTTGGAGGTTGTGTAAATATCCCTGCCCTGAGATAATTTGCATCACTGGAGGGAAGAGAAGGCAGCCTTCTCTGAGCACCTAGCACCGCTGGCCAGCCTACAGACGGAGCTCTTCCCTCTCAGCCGCTGGAGAGCACTTAGGTAGGAGGATTCTGAAATAAAACGAAAGGACGGGGTTGAGACCCCTAGGCATCTTACATCTATATAAAATGAAAGTTTTCCTAGCTGATAAATGTGTGCACAATGTCTCTGAACTTTGGGCACCTACATGAAACAAGTGTTTTCGATTAAAGTTAAACAGCAGTTCTCTACCTGTGGATAAACTACAGGAGATAAGAGGAAAAAACTGGGGTGCCGTAGGGATTGTGCAAGCCTCAGTTTTCTTCACACTCTGATTATGTCCCAGTTTCCAGTTTCTGCGAAGGCGTTTTGTAGGTGTGGGTAACAGTCAGTTGCCTCTTTTGAGCTTATTCTCCGGTAGTCTGGGTGGGCCTGTCTTTTCAGGTGGAAGATCCCTAAAATAAACAGAGGAGTTTTCCTGGTGCAGAAGAAATTCCACCCCGAGAACGCAGCGCCAACTCTGGACTCAGTCTCCCACCTACCCTTCCGCCTACAGACTTCAAACTTGCCAGCTTCCGCAAGAGCCTGCCCCACTTTTTCATTCATTTATTTTTTTAGTGTCCAACTTTATTTTGTTTGGAGCCCAAAGCAGGTCAGCATCAAATTCTCACTTTTTGCAATCTTATCATGCCCCTGAGATACTGAGTCATTCACCATTTCAGCTGATTGATAATTTTCCTTCTTGTTCCATCAATAGAGGAAGCGCAGTGTCTTAGAATCTTAAAAATGTGCTTCAGGATCTGTTTCACTTAGGAAGATCATGTGATAAACAGGAAGAATGAACAGGTTACCATGGAAATCCTCTTATTTTTTTACAGGGATTTTTTTTTTTTAATCTTGGGACGTTTGTATTTGACTTTGTTTTTATTAGGCCATGTAGTCCGGAATGATCACCTCCCTTGTGTGGAATCAGTCCATGTACCTGACACATCTCAATTCCTTTTTTTTTTTTCCTTTTTTTTATTTTTGAGACAAGGTCTCATTATGCATTTCAGGCTGGCCTTAAGCTCATTTTGTAGCCCAGGCTGGTCTTGAATTTACAAGGATCCTCCTGCCTCAGCCTCTGATGTGCTGGGGATTACAGGCAACATCGCAATTCTTTTTCATAACCTTCCCATCCTCTCCTCCTCACTGCCTTCATCCCTTGTTTGTAGTGTCTTTACAGACATCATTAGATATGACTTTTGCTGTTTCCTGGAAGAACCCTGACTGATGCATCTTCTAAACAATAAAACATTTTTTACATGGATGAAAAGTCATGATATTTGCAAAATTGCCATTGATGCTTATCATAAACACATAACAGCTATAAAATAAAACCCTCTTGTGTGTGTTCTGTCCCACCAATATCAAATGGTTTTTACTCCTCACTTCAAATTGCCACTGGTTACCCCATCACCAGGAATGGGTTTTTTTATTTATTAGTTATATTGAAAAGTGGAAGATCAAAAACTGAAATAATCCTTTTAAATTTGCTTTTGAAAGAAGAGATAATTCCTACATACAGAGTATTCCTTCTTAGTAAGAGAGAAAAAAGTACAAATATTCACCCCAAACTACTACTTATGAATAATAACAGGTTCAAAGAATCATCCACCACCTGTGCTCAGCTACATGTTTAAACAGGGAAGAAAGAAAAGAGACAGAGAGTGTCAGAAACAGGAAAGAGAAGTAGAGAGGGAGAACGGGAAAGAACAAGTGAAAACGGAACAAAACGAACACTTACACAGTTTCCTCTAGTTACTGTAGATGGCTGCTTACTGTTGGCACTTGGAAGAGAGAAAAATGCAGATATTTTATAGCTACCAGGGAGTTAGGCCAACATTGATAATCAGCCATATAAAAATAGATCAACAGTGACAGCAACTGCGTATCTCGTTCAGATTACTGAATGTGAAGAAGAGGACACAGTGGTTCTTATCTTCAGCGAGCTCAGAGAACACGAAGACTCCAAATCACAGTTGGTGGGGTCACCATTTCTCTCACCACTTCAGAGGCTACTGAGAAACCTGAGGGTCTGGGAAGTCAGTGCCACCATCACAACCCTCTATCAACTACTTTAAAGGTTTTCCTTTTGCCAGTTTTACCTGGCACCCTGCCAGCCTCCCAGGACGTAATGGAAACGCTGGGATTCTCATTATATTTTCCTTGTACTTTCAGACTATAAGATTGAAATTATATCAAATAAAGATTGAAATTTAAGAACAAAAAATGTAGAAACTTCTATTAAGTAAAAACAAAGAAATTTACAATTCCTCTAAAAACATTTCATGTTGCATTTTCTTTAAAGATTATTGATCTTGCAAGAGTCTGGGTCTGAAAAGTTTCTCAAAACTTGTGTGTTAAAGGCTTGGTCTCCATTGATGGCAGTGGGGTCTGGGAGGGAGCTCTGAGATGTGGAGAATGGTTGGCAGGCTTTGGTCCCTGGGGACAGGCCCCTGAGGGGCATCTGCCCCTTCCTCTTTTCTTCTTTATTTTTTTTCCACTCCCTGACCATATGGACAACAGCTCAGTGCACCTCACCTTACCATAGGCCCAAAGCACCAAATCCAACTGACCGTGGACTGAACCCTCCAAAACCAGGAGCCAAAAGAAACTTTGCTTCTTCTAATTTGATTATCTTAGGTATTTTTGTTCTAGGAAGAGAAACTTAAAACTATATCTAAAATTTTATATTCTTCAGGGCATATCAAGAGGAATAAGATTGAGGATTATCATAATATGTTCAAGTTCATGCTCTGAAACTACTTGCAATGTGATATTACATACAACACTGACTCACTTTTTAAAATAGTCCAGTCTCTTCAACTGTAAGAGCTCGTGCTCCAGTTAGATTATTTCTAAGATTCCTTCCAGTAAGAAATTTGTTTGATTTTTTTCTCAGACAACTAATGGTAAATCCTTCAGGAGAAAAGGGTATTATAAATGAGTTTAGTATAAATTCAAGAAGCCAAGCACAATTCTAAAATATAATTTCTGGTAGAAAAATAAGAAAATCTCAGCCAATGTTGCAAAAATAATTAGTAGATTTGGAAGCATTCCACAACCATCAACTCTCCTCACTTTTACCATCCATACAGAGATCACAGAGAAGAACAGAATCAATGTGACCACAGAATTCCAGAATATGAAAGAGAGGTTCAGAGTCTGAAGTGCTGCTGGCTTGTTTGAGCACATCCTGGGAAATCAGCCAATTCGTTTTCATGTTTTAAGTGCACCTGGCCCATTTCTGTCACGGATTCAGACACAGAGGTGACTCCCAGACGTTTGTGTCGACAAAGCTCCTGTAAACTCAGGGTCACCATAGCCCTTCCCAAAGGGCACTCTGTGCTTCTTTCTTATCTGAGAAAATCTTAGGTATGCTTTCAAGATTGCTCTCTGGGAGGCTTTATGAGAAAAGGTCTTCTTTCCTCCCACTGCCTACTTCTGGTCTGTGTATGTGATAAGCTTCAAACACTTTGAAATGCCCTGACATCTTTTGCAATCAAACTTGTCTGGCCTCAAACCCCAGAAAGCAATGTGTGTTTTTCATTTGTGAACAACCACTAAATGACTTTTGGAAACTGAGAAATTTGCAGGAAAAAAAGTCATCAGTTTTTAAATGGCTTTTTTGAGAAGAAAATCTTTCTGCTGTGTAATTCTTTTGATTTTAAGAATTAAAATTATATTTGTCTTTTACAAATATTTTTGTCCTCCTGAATAGAGCTTAAATTATTGTTTTATGGAAAACACATGATGCCTGATTTCTTCTTGAATTAGAAGTATTTCTCAAGATATTCCAAATATATTTTATTTCCTTAAAAGGCAGTTTGGGGGACAGATGGGGAGATTAAAGCCCTTTTCATAATTATAAGTACCTGCTTCCCGTGTAAACTCGGTCTGTTGCGTTCCTACCCACATTTCTATCAATGGCCTGAGCATCTAAGCCTTTATTTGTAATTTTACTTTGCTTTAGATTTTGCTGGAGACAATTTCAAGTTCATCATTAGATATTGTGGTAACAGAAGTTGTATAGAAATGTGTAACATAAAAACTTCAAGGAGGAAAAATTTTTTACCAGAGGGTCATGTAAAGGCATAATGCTTAATGAAATGCTACTATTTCAGCAGTAGTCAGAGAGACAGATAGACAGACAGACAGACAGACAGATGGATGCTATAGATACTGTCATTGGACGTCACGTGCACGTGTTGGGAAATCTTATTTGGATGTAAGGATCAGTGACCGACAATCTCCTGCCAGGCCCCATCTCTACATGACCCTAGGCTCCCTAGCACCACCCTCAAGCCCAAGCTTAAACACATAAATTCACTGCAGACACAACTTAAACCGTATCAAAACTACAGCAATCGTGAAGGCTTGGAATTCAGGATTCTGAGACAAACATGAGCTAAAGTTCTAGTCATGCGGTCCTGAAATTGGGAAACTTAGAGGAAAGGTAGCAGTGCCCTCACAATTATCAACTGTTGCTTCCTAACAGCAAATCTACATTCTTTTCTTCAGAAGCCCTGGAAGCTGATGCGCAGGAGGAAACACACCCCGAGATATCTTGCTTTCTGAAGCTGACGCAACTTGTCCCGGGGCAGCTGCAGTGGTCAGGAGCCCAGCGCCGTCAGGAAAGGGACCTTTCCTACCAGCATAAGTAGGGCAGAGGGCTGCCCCTTCTGGTGTGTAAACTATCAGTACAATGAGTGTATCACTCATCTTGGAGTTTATACGTCGGTCATGCTCTTCTTGGCGGTAGATCTGCTTTGAAAAATTTGCCACAGTAGAGCTAAAGGGGGAAAAAGCTTCTTATTTTCTTATTTCCTTTGTACAGTTCTTTTTTTAACCTTCTTTCTAGCTTGATTGAAATGCTATGATCACTGAACTGTGTCACATTCTTGGGGAGACAATTATCTTTCATTTCAGATTCAGGATATTAGTTTCACAGGGTTTTTTCCTTAGGTAAGATTTCCCAGTGATCTCTGAATCCTGCCAGAGGTGATAAAGAATAACTGATTAAGATAACCTAAGTTCTGCTGCTCCTACCTCTCCAAAAACTACAGAGCTGTTTTCTATTAAAAAATACATCCCAGATAGGAAAATCAGTTTTTAAAATCTACTAGTAGTAGTAACACAGGCTGACATCTAAGCAATGTGTTATGGGTGTTTGTATTCTCAACTGAATCCACACAACAATCCAAAGAATGTTATAGTCTCTATCTTAGGACTGAGGATATTAATGTTTAGAGATATTAAATGACTGACCCAAACTGACAATGAAGTACAATCGTACATAATTAGCAGAGAATCCCTTTAAATATCTGTTTTTTCTAGAATAAGTAAGCTACTATACCCTCACTCCATGAGTCAGAAATACATCTCAGAAAAAAAAAAACACACTTTAATAAGCAAAGAAAGAACTAGAGGAGAAATCCTCATCTATGTTAAATATGAGAATGGTCCCCACACTATAGGTAAAACTCTGAGGAATATTTGTTGGATGTGATATAACCTGGACCACACTGAGTTAGACACTGGGGGCCAGTGTGCAGTTCTCCAGCCTGTGGGCCCGAGCCGTGGGCGGGTGAGAGAAGCATCCAAAGGTCCACACCAGAGTGTGGGAGGCACTGGTTGGAAGTGTATGTTGATTAAAGGACAAGAAAGAGCAGATGGAACTCCATTTCCCCCTTGCAATTTGGAAAATGCTGTGGGCTGGAGAAGATGTTCAATGGAAATGTAATTCTGTCTCTGTCTCTGTCTCTGTCGGTCTGTCTGTCTCTCTCTCTCTCTTGATCAAACTAGTCAGGAAGAATAAAGCTTAGGACATGATAACATTATAACAGTAGACAAGAATTAAACATAGGGAAGAAGCTATGCAAGATGCAGACATACTGAAGATGAATTTTAAAAACCCAATGAGAACAATCTATGTGCCACAGTCATGAAACAAATAACAGAATTTGATCACAGAAATTTAACATGATCAAAGAATCAAGGAAGGACTACAAAAATTTGTTTACATGTTTTAAAAAGGATGCAAGAATACTACTATCACTAATATTTTAAAATAGTATTAAAAATACAAGTAAAATTTCTAGCACTAAGATATCCACATTGAAATAAAAAATTTAATGAATTAGTAAAAAGCAGACTAGTTACAATTAAAGAGAAAAGAAATGGATAGGAGACTAAGGAGAAATCACCCAGCGATGGGAAACTAGGACAGAAAATGGAAGAAATCACCCCAGAGATGAAGACTCAGGGTACAGAAGCCAGCATGCATACACCAAGTGGACAGTAAGACTGCCACGTGACGGGTCCCTTCCATGCCATTGCTGCTCTGGAATTCACCCAGACCCGCCTGTCCCCTTTGGCCTGGTCCCGCCTCCCCCTTGCAGTGTGGCTGTCCCCAGGAGGGCTCCCTTGTCTCTCATCCCACAGGCCAAACCCATGCCACCCCGCCCCACAGCTGCGGGCCATGACCAAGATCGAGGCCCACACCAGTGTCACATGAGGAAGTTGCCCCAGCCCTGTGGGGAAAGCCAAGGCAGTACTCGCCCACGAGCCACAGGTCTTCCCGGCTGGCTCCCCAGCACCCGCCTGCTGGGTGAGCACCTGCCGGGTCAAATCCCTGCCAGCCCTGCAGCACCTTTTCTCTCCTGCCTCTGTGAGTAAAGCTAAAAAGTTTCTGTTTTGTCATTATTTTACGTTGTCTCTTATTTCACCTGACGCCCCAAACCGAGGTCTCCTCCCAGCCAGTGCTGTCCTCCAGAGGGACTTACGGAGCGAAAAACTAGGGCAAACTAGAGACAGGTTCTGCAGGGTGTCACTGGGGTCAGCGGTCCTGAGAGGGATGCCATGATGCAGAAGTGTGAGTGACGGGCGTGCTGTGCACCACCAGGTGGGTCTCTCTCCAGAAAGACCTGAGGACAGAGGCGAGGAAGGTGGCAACACCCAACAGTGCCCAACCAGGGCTTCAGAAGACAAGGGGACAACCACGGAGCAGAGCTAACCTTTAAAACCTACTGGAAGAGAATCTGCAGTGTTGGCAAGACAAACGAACTGCTGGAGAAAAGTGTGCACAGCCGTGTATAATTCATCCCCAGTCACTACGAAATTAGGGATCACAAAGCCAGCGCCCAGCTGTTTCAGCTAGAGGGGCTCCTAGGCGAAAGCGTGCTATCAACTTGCCAGGGCAATGAACTGGGACAAAAATTTCAAAATGTGTGAAGTAAAGATGGGGGAAGAGCAGGTTTACAGGAACAGAAAACCACATTGCTGACTCCTCAAAGAAACACATATGTAGGTTGTTTCATTTATGAAATTACAGAAGACAAAAGAATTGTAAGCTCCTTGGTCAGTGGAACTCAACATTTGCAGTATATTTATTTTACAGCTAAATCATACGGGTGAAGCACTGAGAAAAGAGCAGACAGCAGAAAGACACTTCTCACGCGACAATTTAAAAATGGGAGAAAGCACTCTATTAACATAAAAAGCATTTCCTCTGTGACAGCAGAAGTTTTTAAATCATATATTCAATATGAGCTAAATCTATGTGAAATAGCTTTAAATGTTTAAAGGAAAAGGTCAGGTGGACATTTGTCAAATATGAATATTAAGTACAGTTTTAATAACATTTAAAGACGAAAGGTATTAGAGAACCCAAAAGTGTCATTGCCCAGAAGGTTGGTGGATGCAGTCTACAAGAAGTTTGCAACAACTGCGTGTTTTTATGACCCAAAGATCATATAAAAACAGAAAATGACAACTGAAGGAGAGGCAGGAAATCAGTAAACACAAAGGGCAACGAACAGACCCTGAGAGCAATTCACTGAGAGCTGCGGGGCAGGGAGGGCAGAGAAAGATCACTGGGATCTCGGTCCTGAAAAGCACAGTCACCTGGAGAGCAGAGGTTCCTCTGGAGCAGCCTAGATCCACGGAGAAACTGAGGCAGAGGCCGGGACTCTGGGGGGTCCCGGGAAGCAGCAGGGCGGGCTTTGGTGCAGGAGGGGAGACAGCTCAGGCAGCTCTTTCTGGGCAGGCGCTCTGCACGCCGCCGGACAGCAGCTGTCGCAGGTCCCAAGGGTCGCCTGTGAACGTACCCGTGGACTGTCTCCAGGCTCCGGCTGTCCCACACTCTCTGCGGAAGCCATGGCCGTGGAGACCGTTCTGCATAACGTTTCTAAAAGGACGCCTTCTCTCTCCAAGCGTGTTGAGAGTTCTCTATTTTTCTCCTCTGCCTTAAGCTTACCTGGAGCATCCTAGGCCTATGTGGGACCTAATTAATTAGCATGGAACACGGGAAATATGAAAGCGACTCTCAGACTAATTGCGGTTCCAATTCTGTCACCTGTATTTCACTGCTCTCCTGTGCCTTGATTTCATGGTTTATGACAAGTTCTAATTAAATTCAATTTCATGCCTCTTTATGCAGAAAAACACTGCCACTTTATGCGTGCCAGGTGTCACCTTATCCTCACAACATTTGATAAGCAGACAGTATTATTGCTCATTTCCAGTTGCAGGAACCAACAGGCAGCTAAGTGCCGATAGCAGAATCTCACAGCTGGGAAGAGCTGGCCAGACCTCACTTTAGGGAGCCACGTAAACAGATTTAAGGCGCGTTGTGCACAGGTACCGACTCCCCGCGATGAATGCAAACATTGCGTATTGCAAACATGGACTAATAAAAAGTAAAACTATGCTTAAGAAGAAAAAGAATAACAACCAGGTGCAATGAGAGTGTGGAAAAGCGCAACAGCGCCCCTGTCCTCCGCCCCGCTGGGCACTGGGCCCGCAGGGAGCTCCCTGGCAGGGTTTGTTTGGGGGAAATCGGCTTTGCAAAAACGGCAGGTGGACAGCAGGCAGGGAAGGGGCATCCGGGAGAGACTGCCCGGCAAGCCACCTCGAGAGCGGCTGGAGAGGAGGAGGGAGGCCCAGACGTGGACCCATAACCCCGCCGGCTCCCTCCTGAGCTGCCCATCTGGTTCTGCCCTCAGCTGCCCCACTTCTCTTCTCTCCCCGGCCACCCACACTGGCCGCTCTGGGACCGTCCAGGTGCAGTACCCAAAGCCAAGTCACACAGTGGAAAGCAGAGAAAGGGTCTCCCACCGTGATGAACGTGGTGAGTGAGCAAATTTCTCACTGAAAACCAAAGTATAAGCAAGTTAAGCAGCAAAATAAAGGACGGGTAATAAGAAATGGGGTGACAGCTCTTATGCAAAGGGGAGAAGACCCAGAGATGAAGTGGTGGAGAGAGGAAGGCAGGGGAGATAAAGGGACTAAAACGCGTCAGGTGAGCTGGCTCCAGGAGGACTGCGGTCATCATGTACTGCGAACATGGACCAGTGAAATAAAAAGTAAACAAAATCACAGGAAAACTTTGATGTTCAACTGAGAACCATGTGTCTTTTATTTGCTATTTACTTCTTTCACAGTGGTTCAAATCCTGCTTGAATCGATCGAAACAGGAAGATTCCCCCATGGATCCCCTCCTCCTTCTGACGGGTTCTCACCCAAAGGATGGGGAGCCCACAGCCAGGCACCTCTTCACGGGAGAATGCACATTTCCAGGCAGCTGTGTACGGCAGGAGCAGACTGCCTGCTGCCCTGAAGGGCAGGCCCGGCCTCATTCCGGCTCTCCTCTGTCTCAGGCAGGGAATCTCAATCCTGGTCCTGCAGCTCTTTGGGCATTTTGTTATTGTTGTGGCTGTTGTCACTCCTTTGTTTTATTTCCAGACCAAAAACTCAGAAAACCAAATGAGACAAGATTTGTTCACAAGACACCTTTTTTAATCCTAATATTTCAATGCCTTAAGAGCATCAGTGTTCTACAAGCACAAGCGAAAAAGTGGTGCAGTCCAAACAGGCATCAGGTTGTGCTGCAAGAAACTGAATATTTTTTTTAAAAATGAAGCTGAACTCAAGCCCTCAGTAGCTCCAGTTTAATTTCCTGCTGAGTAAATCCACTCGCAGGCGCCTTGTGGATAAGTCTGTTATTTAGCACTTCAGTGAGTCCTGTCTCGTTTTGAACTTTACAAAGAGGCAGACCCAGGGTCCCGGGGTCCCAGGGCCCTACCTTGTTCTCCATGAGAGTGGATAGCCCCTGACACACAGCTCTGACCCTTTAACAAGGACCATCATCCTTCGCCCTTGATCTGGGGCTGGGAATGGGGCTGAGAATTAGCCACGCGCAGAGAACTGCTTTTGTTAACACTTCATACCGCAGATTCCTGGTATGAACTACAGAAGGGTTACTGCAGAGAGACAAGGAAGAGAGACCGAACCAGCTGACCTTTTTGTCTGGTTTTTGTCTCTAATGCATTATCTGTGTTTCTACATGGGACATGCAGTTTGCCTCACAAATAGCACAGTGAATTTGGTTTCATTTTGGGATTTCAAACTTTCTAACCATAATTGCTGGTTAGCTCTGTTTGTTTTGTTTTGTTTTGTTTGCTTTTGTAAACAAAGATACATATTTATGCTAGTAAATTTTTTTTCCCTTAAGTAAGTATAGCTAGAGCATAGCTCCTCCGAAGAGATGGCCTAGGTCCTCTGTTCAGTGTCTCCATCAATTTCTGGATGGTCCACGTGAGTCTTGCCCAGGGAGGGGAGGCTTCCAAGGACCCTCCAGAGTCCCAGAGTTAGCTCTCAGTCACAGTACGCTGGGACTCAAAGGCCTGGGCTGTGGCAGGGTCTTGCAAGGGACCAACTGTGGCCTGTGGGTAGAAGGCACGCCTGGTCCCTCCCGTCTGGAACTTCCTGATGCCTGACACCGTGCGCCTGAGACTTTCTCAGGGAAGGCCAGCCTTGCAGAAGGATGGAGGCGGGTTCAGGGTCAGCACCTCCTGCTCAGCTGTGCTGAGCCACTGAGGACAGCTCAGAACCCTGAGGTCAGGGTCGGCCAGAGGCCTCCAGTGGCTACACAGCACAGGATGGTCATCCTGGCTGCTCGAGTCTGCAACGGAAGTCTTGGAAGACCCTGAGGTCCCAGGAGTCCCCAAAAGCCTGGGTCCCAGGTGGATGCTCTCAGGGGGTGGTAGGGTTCTTAAGAGGTGAGGCCAGTAGGGAGGTTGCTGGGAGCTGGGCTTGTGCCCTTAAAGGACATGGGGTACCTGCCCCTACCTCTTCCTCTCTCCCCTTCCCTCCCTGCCCAGGGTGAGTGGCCTCGTGTGCAGTGGCCCTGACTACTCTGACCCCACCGACCCTCTAGACCGCAAGCGGAGCCAGCCGTTCCTCCTCGAGGTATTCACCTCGGGTGCCGGGGGCAGAGGCGGGAAGGGTGCTCACTAACACCCCGGCTGCTCGTCTGAGCTGGGTCCGGAGGGTTTTATCTTCTCCCTCATGAAGTAGACTTTCACTTAAGAAATGGTCCTCTATCCAGAAAAAGGTGCTCATAGAATAATAGTGCAGAGTGCATTACTTGGAGATTTCCATATCACATTTTTACGTAGCATAATCTAAGGTATTATTCTAAATATTTATTTCAGACTCACTAAAAAAAGCACAGATGTGCTTTTTTTTAGATGTGTCTTCCAATGGCGGGTTGACTACATACTCACTCATGATTCTGAGATTTAGGAAAAGTTGAAATTTGAAAATAATTAATAGTTTTTCTACATTTCTCAAAGTAGGCAAAAAATATTAAACCTAAATTTTACTCTTTGTATTCAATTTTGCTTGGAATACAAACCCCCTATAAATTTAAATGTAGTATGATTTCATTTCACTTCTTACACAGATTAAGACTGATAATAACTTAAAGAAAAAACTAAATAAGTTTGAACAGTTGGATACCTTCAAATGCTTCTTGGACATTTCATGAGAATAATTCTCAAAAGAAAATTATTTCAATTGTTTAGCAAAATGATGGCATATAATTGCAATTATTACCAATCTCTGTTTTTAAATTATTATGTTTCTTGTCAATATTACAATTCATTATATTTCACTGTAGGATGACTAATGACAATTTATTTCAATTTTATATCAATTTGTTTATAGCCAAATTTATAATGGATTATTTGGTTACATTATAAAAAGTCAATCAAAAATATTTGTTATTAGTGTAAATGCTGTGACTTTAAAAATACTCAATATGGATAATTATCTTCTCAATACTGAGTTTTCCATACAGAGTGCAACTAATAAAATTATTAAATGTTTTAGACTGCATCAGATTTCCAAAGTGTAGGAAGCACACCTGCTTCTGAAAGCCCTGTGACAAGAATATTTTCCTTCCAGAAGTCGGCCTGGGAGACCTTGCTGAAGACGTCTCACCCACTGAACTTTGCTCTTATTCTTATTTCTGTTAGAAACGCATTGTGCTGCTGATGGCAGGAACTGCAGCTTGGAGCAGTGAGGCCAGCGAATCCTTCCACAGCAGGGTCCTCACTGCCTGAGGCAGGGTGTGGCCGGGGCACCTGGGTGCAGAGGTGGTGTCCAGTACCGCAGAAGCTATGGAATCAGAAAACACACTGCACTGGGAATCTTACCACACTCCACAGGAGTCTCCTGATGTCCTGAATCAGTGCAAGGAGTTTCAAAAGACTGACACCTGCAAGGGAAGAAGGGTGAGCGCTCGGGTAGAACCAGGGAGGACACTCAGACGCCCGCCCCGTGTTGCAATCTCCTGCCCTGGACTGGCCTCCCCGGGGCCCACGGTGCAGCAGCCGTCACCGATTCCTGCTGCAGCTTTTGCTGATGTCGCTGTGTGGTGTGAATGAATGGCTCCTGTCACCACCCTGCCACACGGACAGCTGACTCATCGCTTCTGAAATCCACACACAAAGCCAGGTGTGAAGGGGGCGGCGGTGGAGTGGGGCACAGCTCTCTGCCCCACACCTGACACTGACACTCGGTTCCTGGCACAGGAAGTCCTGACCCTCCGTGAGTGACGAGTGCCTGGCTATGTCTGGTGGGCTTCAGGAGCGCTTGGGCAGGACCCGCCCAGCTAACACTTAGGAAGCAAAGAAGGGGCTTTGCATCGCAGAGCCCAGCCGTGCTGGGGATGGCGCCGGGTACACAAGAGAGTCGCCCGCAGGCCTTGTAGGGACCAGGACAAGAGGGCAGTGACTCTCCCCAGGCAGTCAGTCTTGGGATCTTCAGTGTCCCCCAAAGTTCCACATCCTGAAGGTTTGACCCTCAGCTTGTGGCACTGCTGGGAGGTGGCAGAACCCTGGGAAGGTGGGACCTGGGATACAGAAGTTAGGGTAACGGAGGCGCCCTCAGAGGACGCACTGGGCCTCTGCTCCCTCCCTGTCCTCATGGCCACTCTTCCAAGCCATGAGCTGTCCACTGTCTGCTTTCTGCCTCACCATAGCCCCAACCCCGAAGTGTGGCCATCCCGGGTTCTTGTCCCAGCCATGGCAAGATGACTCACACCTCCTGCAGAGGGGTGGTCTGTGCACCTAACTGTGTCTCAGAAAACAAAAGGCGAGACATTTCAGAAAATGAAAGTCTGGGGCTTTGTTTTGTTTTTTTGGATGACACATGCAAGAAAGACCGTAAAGCATTTGGCTTTCTGTGCTGGGCTTTTCCTTGTGTGCTTATCACAGTTCTGACGTCCTCCGTCTGCATGCCCACAGACGGCAGAAGTTCCTGTGTCTGTAGGAGTCAGTCGTATTCCACTGGGTGCCTACACCACTTCAGTCTCCTAGAAATAGAGCCGAAAAATGTTCACCTGCAGGCCAGGGAAGATGTCAACCAAAGAGCACCTCAGACACTGCTGATACCAAGACTCTGTTTTTTAATACCCGGAGGAAGCGAGAGCCACAACTCAGGAGGAGATGGAGGTCTCGTGTGTGGGACAGGACCCAGCTGTCACTTTCTGACAATCTTGTGAGGAACCCTCATTCCACACGCACCCCACACTTCCATGCCCCGTAGGCGGGCGCACATCTGGAGGTTCCTTCAGACCACAGCATTGCAGGCGGGACAATCTCGGCAGAACACTTGCCGGGCACAGCGCCTTCCTCCCCCAGGCGGGGCTCCTGCCCACTCTGCCTGGCCTTCCGAGGCCGGCTCTGTGTCTACGCAGCGAGCATCTTTCTCTCCCTCTCATCTTTAACTAATAAAACTTCTAGCACAGCCTCTTTAAATATACCTACTTATCTACTATCAATTAATCTTATGACTCTGTGGTACTGGAGTGGACAATACATAGTTCAGTTAGGAATAATTCGGTTTTGATGTTACACTGGCCAGAGTTAATAATGTCATGTGTGTTTTTAAGTCTCCGAAATAGATTTATAGTTTTCTTACTACAAAAAATGATGGAAAATGTTGATTAGCTTGATTGGGTTTAAGAACGTATATTGGAAACCATCACACAGTGTCCCATAAATGTACTCAGCTGTTATTTGACACCTAAAAATTAGAAAACAAGGGGTCAGGGATACAGCTCAGTGGCATGGTGCCTGCCCAGCAAGCATAAGTTTCTAAGTTCGATTCCCAATACTCACCTCCTCCCCAAATCAGAACACAAAGGCTGCAGAAGATGAAGTATTGCTGTTTTCTGAAAGCACAGGGTTCTGATAAAGTCCAACACTGTCACTAATGGTAGCTGAATGAACTAAGGTCTACATGGAATTATATGAGTTAATCATCTTCAATTTTAAAATTTTCCCTTATACATGGGATATTAATATTCCCATTAGTCTTTCAGTAAAGTACAATGGTACCTTTAGAGACAGAAAATGTTTATAAAAGAAATTCTTTATAAAAGAGTCTAGGGAAACAATACTCAAAACGTTTGATCTAGAATTTCCATATACTCATAAACTATTGAGGACACACAAGAGTTTGTATCTATATAATTTATTTTTGTTGATATTTACTACATTAGAAATTAAAGCAGAATGATAAAATGTCTATTTGTTAAAACACTAAAAGTAACAATAAACTGACAACATGGGATGATTTTACAGTTAATATATAATTTGTGGTAATATAAATAACAGTTTTATAAAAAAATTTTCCAAAAAGAAATTGAGAACAGTGCCACTTGCATTTGTTAAATTATGAAGCATTGCGATGCCTAATTTAACATAAGGGACTGGAATTGCACGTTGGTTCCTGCGTTCTATCACTGTACATATTGTTTTGGTTGGGGTAAATGAAGAAAGTCCAGATTTACAGATATATTTGGCAAAGGAAAAGTGGCCTTTAGGATAAGTATAGATACTATTGTTCGTAGCACAACAAAAATTCAGCAAGCTACAGTGTCGTAAAGGTGAGTCACACTGCAGGACCTGAGGCTGTGTACACAAAAGGCTCACACTGTGCCATGGCAATCTGTCTGTCTGTCTCTCTTTGAATGAATCCTTTACTCCTACATGATTTTGCAATACAGTACAAACTATATCTTATGGAAAATACTGAGTCATGCAGGAATGCAAATCCAATAAATGCTGACACATTTCACCCCCCCCCCAGCTTAGGAACATTCATTAATACCAGCACTTAACACATCAAAAATGTCTTTTATTGCTGAGAAGCTCTCAGTGGTGGGTAGAAGCTTTCTTAAACTCTAATTTTTATGTAAAAGCCTGACTTTCAATATGGCAGCCAAGACCTTCAGTAGTTTTACTCGAATTAAAAGGCTCATTTCTTCACTTTTGTGAAGGTTTCTGCTGAGTGTCCAAGCCCTGTGCTGTACTTAGTCTGCTGCCTTGTTTCCACAAGATGAAGAAACAGACAGGGAAATCAGGCAGGCTGCCCTTCCTCACAGAGCACTCCTGGCTGGGAAAGCTGAGTTTCATGCATAGATCACGTCTCCTCCAGTCACTTTACAGTTGATGAAATCTTAACCAAAATTTCACTTCATTTTTTAAGTAAAATTCGACAGCTTACTTTATTCACATTCAAGTTTTAATAGCAAAACCATTTTTAAAAAGAATGAAAAGTTGATATAGAGGATTGAAAAATATGACATGAAGTTCAGGTGATTGAGGCGTTGTTACACTTGGTGTGGATATAAAGGGACAGGTGAGTGGCTGGAATGGGATGCAGTGGGATGGAGGGAGCAGGGCACAGTGGAGTGGAATGGGGCACAGGAGCCAGCCTGCATGTGCCAGTACCCATGTCTACCAGCTGGCACTATTTTAAATGAGAAGGGAAATGATGAGGCCACGCAGTTTGTGACAATGCCTTATTCACTGAGGGAGCTAAGCTAGACTTCTCCCTGTTGAGTTGTAGACAAAGTAAACTCCAAGTTAAAAAGGTGCTAAACATAGAGATGAAATCCTAACACTTTGGGAGGCTGAGGTAGGAGGCTTCACAGTTTAAGCAATGCCTACATAACTTAGAGACTCAGTGAGCCTCTAGCAAGAGTCTATCTCAAAATAAAAAATGGTTAAAGAGGGCTGGGATTATACCTCAATGCAAAGCCGGGTTCAGTTCCCAGTAGCAACAGAAAGAGAAAAAGGAGAAAGAGAGTGAATATACATTATATAATTAAATAAACTATAGGAGAATGTTTTATAATGAGTTTATTAAAAGCCTTGCTTAACTAAGTTTTTAAATCCTAGAAAATATGAGTAACATTAACAGAAGCAACTTCATTTTTAAAAGATACATTTTAAAATACTTCTAGGACTATCATGAACTACGGTAGAGTGCTTCCCTGACATTCACAGGCCCTGGGTTCAATCTCTAGCATTGCCCCCCCAAAAAAATCTTCTGTAAGATTATGCAAATGTTAAAATTCAACCAGGCATAGTGGCACACACCTGTAACCCCAGCATTTGGGAGGCTGAGGCAGGAAGATCGTCGGGAGTTAGGTCAAGGCCAGCTGGGGCTACATAGTGAATTCAAAGCCAGCCCATACTACATAGCAAGACCCAGTCTTGAAAAAAAAAAAAAATACATAGTTAAAAGTCAAGTGACAATTTGGCAAAACATGTTGATGACTTATTTGCAAACATTAATATCAGATTGCATAAAAAGTTCTCATAAGTATTTAAACTGGCAAGAAAATTCAAGTTTTAAAGAAAGAGAAAAAATAATTTTAATAAATTAATGCCCAATAGACATTTAAAGGTAGATTCACTGCCAATCATTAGAGAAAAGGCAAAGTTTGAGTGGCGTGGTATTTCTGTTCGAGTTGCACAAAGCCCGAGACTGGGGATGGGAAGTCTCCTGGGTGCTCATCAGAAGCACATTTACCACTGGCACAGAGGGCGTGGCTGTCACATCTTCAGAAAGGAAACTGTCAGCAGCGGGGCAAGCATTTCGAATCCACATGGCCTTCAGCACCATTTCCGGTGGTTTGTTTTTTAAGCGTTTTCGCGCACGTGCTCGGAGGTGCTGCAGTGGGTCACAGAGCCACCCAGGCAGAGGCAGAGGACAGCTGCCGCCAGGGAGCGCGTCCTGTTCCCGCAACAGCACTGCAGCATCTGCAGGGTTGGTCAGGCACCAGTTAGGGGGGAAAGAGGAGACACAGGCGCAGCGTGCTTGCAGCCAAGGCGTCAGAAAAGCGGCGGGAACCACGCTCACGTGCCGTTGGCAGAGGGGCGCCTGGCAGGGAAGGGTGAAGAAACGCGTCTGAGGCGGCTGCTATTTTGCTCACCACAGTTGCTCAAAATGTGAATGTTTTCTAGCGAGAGCTCTGTGCTATGTCAAGACTTACAGAACAAATGTGCAGATTTGAACAAAGTTCAGTGTGCATTTGAAAGGGGCCTTTCAGACCCTTGCTGAGCATCTGTCTCCTTCCAGGCACAGAGGGAGGCGCTGACGTCATGAAACAGGGTCTCGACCTGCTAGAGGAGCAGAGGCACTCCTGGGGTCCCACGCCCACGCAGGGTCACAGTGAGGGTGAGCGGGTGTGTGTGCTAACAGGGAGAGGAGATGCCTCACAGTGACACTGACTGCCCCCGGCTCCTAGAGAGCATGCGTTCTCTAGGGAGCACAGACGGGGCGGGCAGGACATCTTTTCCTGGCAGCGGAAGCAGCCCGGGCCAAGACACTCAGAGCCAGAGACCATAGGAGTGGATGGGCGGGTAAGGCCTCTTCTTCCCTGAGGTACAGAGTAGCCTGGGCGCCCAGGAACAGCCTTCTAAGTGGGAGACAAAAGTAATAGCTGAGAACTTGATGGTACCGTCAATATTTTCTGTAATAACTTTTGAAAGCTTCCTTGCTGCTACCTTAGAGGCTTTCTCCTTAAAGGCTAGCAAAGCATAAATGTGTTTCAAGAAACAAAGCAGTGTAAGCCCCGTGAGGAGGGTCTGCAGGGGCGTCTGGGCAGCGTGTGGGGATGCATGGCCCTCGCGCCCCTCTCATGCCCAGTCTCCGTTCATCAGTAATATTCACCAATTTTTCTCTTCTTGGTAAGCATTCTGTGCTAGGCTTCACTCACTGTGTATTTTTCTAAGCCATTGGTATGTGCAAAAAATGAACCATGCAAACGTTCAGTTTAACAATACAATACTTTGGGTAAGAGAAAAGCAGGTCACAGAGTTCTCATGCAGCCTTTACCATTGAATGTCTGGAACTCGGGGCCACAGACACTCCAGTGACTCAGCTGGGTCAGCCAGAGGCACTGCCCAGGTAGTGGAAGCTGGCCCCTCATAGCTAGGGAAAGTCCTCGTGTTAGTTTGCCAGTGAAGTCATGATAACATACAGCAGATTTCATGGCCTGAAGAGCAGCAGAGTAATTCTCATATTCTGGAAATGGACAGTTAAATCAAGGAAATGCATGGCTGGCAGCAGCCCATGGCTTGCAGTAACTCACACGGGCTTTGTTAGGTGGTATGAGTCCTGATAGCCTCTCCTGGTCAGCACATCAGTCACACTGGACCAGGACACACCCTAAGCCTCATTTGAACACAGACCCCTCCTTGATGTAAGTATAGTCACCTTTGGAGGTATGACTGGCTTTTAGGGTTCAGCATAAATTTTGAGTCAGTGCGAATCCACGGCACCCTACTTACGCAGATTGTTTGCAGGAATGAATGATCCTTCCCACGCACCAAGAAATCTGAGGTGGGTCGGGGTTAATGTTTCTTTTCATGAGAGAAAGACAGATATCCCAGCTCTTGGAAAAGGGAAACATGCCCTTCCTCTGCCCTTGGTTCTGTCCGAGCCCTCAAAGGATGGACTGACACCCTTCCACGCCGCTGAGGATTCTTTCTGTGTAGTCGACTAATCTAAGTGCTACCCTCTTCTGAAAATATCCATGGAGACACACCCTAAATGGCTTTACTAGTCCTCTGGGTGCTCAGTCAAGTTGATTTAATGAAATTAACTCTCACAACCCCAACCACCATCAAATCATCACTGTCATCATCCTCCATCATCTTCACCATTGTTATCATCACTGTGGTTATCATCCTCATCGTGCCAGTATTATCCTCACCTCCACCACCACCATCACCATCACCACCATCCCATCACCATCACCACCACCACCACCACCACCATCACCACCATCACCACCACCATCGCCACCACCATCATCACCATCACCACCACCACATCCTCATCACTGCCATCACTTCATCACACCGTAGTCCCAGTATCATTGCCACCATCACCACCATCCTCATCATCCTCTACTCTGAGGGTTATTCCTGCCTCCCGAGTAGATAACAAAATCTAACAATGAAAGTATGTGGGCTTGAGACTTTGACAGTCTGTCTATTCGTAAGCCTGTCTCCACTCTACTCTGCCACCTCTCACTCAGGTGTTTGTGCAGTTTGAGGGCTGCAGCTGATGTGTTACGGAGGCAGAGGAATGGGAGGGATACGGTGGCTAAGGGCTGCAGACCGAGCCACGGCTTCTGGTCTCCCTTCTGTTTATGTGTGTGGGTTGCAAACAGCACATCTTCATACAAGCCCTGTTAGTCACACCGACTTTATTTGCACGGAATCCGCAGTGGGGGCATTCTCTTGTTTGTTGGAATTTGTTCCATTTGGAAATATTTATATTTTTTAAATCTCACAAGCACATTTTTGTCATAAACACATTTGTGAGAAAATATGATACCCGTTTTGAAAGGTTTCAATTCCTTTGTAGTTGATTGTGAAAAATGCATACATGCTGCATATTTTTCACCATAGACAGACCACCATCCCCTAATTACCGGGATTCCACTTAAAGCTACATGTGCTTTTGAAAGTGCACTCTATTACTTGTGTGCTCTTAAAAGTCTACTCACCGTTACTTGTTCATGATCATAAATTGAGTGTCTGCTACAGGGTTCGGTGATATGTTAAGATTGTAGTGTCATTGGGCTGGGGATTTAGCTCAGTGGCATAAGCGCTGCCTTGCAAGCACATGGTCATGAGTTCAATCCCTGGTACCGATTAAAAAAAAAAAAAAAGATTATAGTCCCTAAAATTCCCACCCAGCTCAGTCCCACAGTGCTGACCGCACAATCTGACTTCCCAAACTATTCCATACATCCACGTCCTGCTGCGTGTATCAGGACTTCTCCTTTCTGATCAGAAACAAACCACCTGTTTTATTACTCACAACTACAGCTCACTCTCTGCCAGGTTTTCATGCCTTCAAATAACATTTGCTTCTTTTAAAACTTAGCACTAAAAATTCCGCAGATGGCATATGCTTTTCAAAAGGTTATAGTAATATTAAAGGAAAGTACTCAATTTTTATGTAAGAAATTTAATAATATCAGCATCACTTTTCAGTAAGTAGTATGAGAGGAAAAAAATAAAACGAGTCTCTTCTTTCGGCTGGGCCAGCGTGGTTGACTCCGCCCGCATTTTCCGAACATGAGACATGCAGAGCTCCGGGACTTGCCTCCTACCCGCTGTGGTCCCAGCACAGTGATGGCGCTCACTGAACAGACGAACCATTTCAGCAACAGAGCAGCTCACATCCTTCACAACTAGAAGCCTTTATTGCATGGTTTCTCTCATATGAGAAGCTCAAAATACACACACACACACACACACACAGAGCAACAAAGAAGACAACCAGGAAGTCGGGAGAAGTTCAAAGAATTCCCCAAATTGCCTATGCCATTGGTTCAAACCCTCTTTGATACCCAGACTAACACGCGTCCATTCCTTCTACTAGTTTCTTAGTCCCCTGCTACTTTTGTGCCATTGTCTGTTTCTTCCTCTTCTGTCTCTGTCTCTGACTCTGAGTCACTATGAAGATCAGCATTGTATTAGCTACCGCTACTCTCTTATTATGAAGTTCTGCTTTACTTCTTCATAAAGTAAACAAAAAGGAATGGGAGCACGTTTCCTGCAGAGTAGGGAACGCGCCCAGGCCTTGGGTGCTGGCAGTGAGGACCTGGCTGAACTGTGACGCTGGGCAGATATTTTAGAGAATCTTGGGGCGTCTTCATGGCCTGCAGAGTGTAAAACTGACTGCAGACCTTCCTCTTCCCACCGCTGCAATAAGCTGGGGTGCTTTTACTCACATCCCCTCTTCAGAAACCAGGAACCCCACAAGCCCATGTCAAGCCTGTGGAATCCCATCTGCGGGGCTGGGCGGCATATGATCCCCAAGTCAGCGCAGCCCAGGGTCCCAGCCACGGCTGAGGACACCATGCCTCCCGCCTGGAGTCCGGGAATCTGCAGTGCAGGAGGACCCTGGGCAGTCCTTGGGTGCCTCAGTTTCTCCACAGAAAACAGCCCTCCTGCAACAGAGGGGCTTTGCCTCAGAGCCTCAGCTGTGTTTATTTGCACTTTAAAATCTCAGAACCTCCGCTGGCGAGTTACACGAGGAGCCATGTTGGTGCTCACTTTCCTCCCCCAGGAGATGCGCAGCGCACGCCCAGCGTGTCTCTGTGGGTCTGTGTGAGCACATAGCTGTTCTGTAAAACGAAGCAGAAGGTGGTTTGCATTGATTATATCAAAAACTGCCAAATTCCCTCTACAATTATGTTTCCACACCTGAAGGCTATAATTATACAAGGTCAACCATATTAATATTTTGAATATGATACAGATATTTTAAATAACTAAGCGCAGCACTCTGTGAGGTCTGAGGTGAAGCATGGGCATGGTCCTGCAGGGTGGGGACCCTAAAACGCAGGGCTTCACTGTGGGGATTGGAGATGCTCCTCTCCCTGAGTAGGTCAAGTCTCCCGAGACTGCTTTAGGCCCCATGGCAAAGGGTACTTGTGAAAGACTCAGCTGAGTATGACAGTGCATGCTTGTAATCCCAGCACCCTGGGAGGCTGAGGCAGGAGGATTGCAAGTTAGAGCCCAGCTGGCGCGCCTAAGTGACTGGGGGAGACCCTGTTTCAGAATAAGCAGCAGGACTGGGAATAGAACTCAGTGGAAAGGACCTGGGTTCAATCCCCAATAAAAACAAACAAACAAACAAAAACCATTGAGCTGCCCCCCCCGCCGTTTTGCTTCCTGACCTGTTTTGCATGTAGCAGTTTCCTCTTCCTTCTCCAACACATTGAGCTACAGCCAGAGGGAGAGTGGTGACTTTTAAGTCACCAGAATTATGAACCAGATAAACCTCTTTTCTTAGTACCTTGCCCAGAATCAGATATTTTGTTTCAGCAACCCAAACTGAATTAAGGCAACGCACTACGTACACTCTTTGCACTTAGAGGATAAAGTATGAGAAGTGAATATTCCTTAAACCATGTGGATAAAACCTTCTTTTGTGCAGTAAGTGGCAGGAAGATGTGCTCTGGGATGGGGCTCAGGGTCCAGGGCGTGGCCAGCACGAGCCGGACCCTGGGTTCCACACTCAGCACCACAAGGACAAAGCAGAATAAAAACCCTGGAAAACAAGACCCTCCTGTCATGCCTTTTAAAAACAGCCTTTTAGGTGGTTAAAGTAAAGGAGTGCCCCCGCATTCTCCTCCAGACGATTCATTCGCTTGTCTCCATCCTGCTAAGGGAGTCTGAGCTCACTGCCGGGGCAGTAGGGTGACCCGTGAGCAGGTAGGCACGGCCAGACCCCTTCCAGAGGAAGGAAGCAGCTCAGGTGGTTCCACTGAGAACAGACACCCACAGCCCGGCTCTGAGAAAAGATAAGTAATCTGCTGTGGCTTGGATACGGCTTCGCCCCTCCAAAACTCACGTTGGGGTCAAGTCCCTACGGTGGTGTATTAGAGGACAGAAACTCAGATGCCTGCGGGATGTAGGGGGAGGCCATTGGGGTGAAGCCCCCATCACTGAATGCTGCTGGCTTTGTGGGTGGGGAGACACACACATGTGCACTCCTGTCTCTAGCGTTGTAATGCCCTGAGCTGTCACAGGAAGCCACCCGCGAGGTCACCAACAGACACATCCTTTTCTGCCCTGGACCTTGAGCCAAAGGAAACTTCTGTTTGTTTAAACTGCCCTTGTCTGTGGTATTGCACTATCAGACAACAGAAAGCACAGCAACAGGGTGTCCCCAGCAGTGACGGTGCAGTGAGACCGGAGGAGGAGAGGTGGCCTTCCACGCGAAGGGAGGTGCGTGGAGATTCTTAGGCTCGAGACCCATGAAACATCCCGGACAAGACTGCAGGGACAGGAGGGCTGAAGCCAGAAGGTCTCCAGGCCTGGCGAGCGACCAAGATCTTACAGTAAATATGGGGAGGCTTTCCTAAACAAGCACATAACATTGTCACTCACTGGTGATATTTTACGCTTCTTTTCGAGGACTTCAGTTGTTATTTTTGCTTTGTAGCAAAGGAGCCTGGTTTCCTCTCCATTTCCTTCTTCCCTCAGACCCGGCTGCTCCTCACCGAGGGTCCTCACAGCAGTTGATCCCTGTGCTCCCTTGATTGTCCACGAGTCCGTGTTCACTCTGCAGTTGAAATCTCCTTTCGTCTTCTCAGGTAACTGCACGCTTTCAGCACCTCTGGTCCTGTGCAGAGCTCTCTGCCATGAGCCCGCAGTTCATGTTCTCCGCTTCTCACTGGCCAGAGCCTCGAAAGGCATAAGAAGGTGCTGCCGGGATCCCCTCGTTCACATCCTGCCTGGGAGGGGTGAGAAACCACGCGGAAAGTAAGCACAGTTGGTGACGTAAAGCGCATGGCCTCCCTGCTGGACTGATTCCTGTTCTGGTCAGAAACACTCCCTAGAGTAACGCTGCGTAATGGACGTCTAGGAGTTGGACATGTGGATATCTGAACAGGACAACCTGGTATTTAATGTTTACTTCACGTTATTAGTGAAGCTGACCATCTCTGTTTTTCGGCCGTGTAGGTTTTCTGTGCTAAGGATGCTGTCTGGGGCGGTGTTACTGTCGGTGTCTTGGCCTCTTTCTCCACTGCCTTCCTCTCTTTTACCATGGACTGTAGACACCACCACATGATGTAGACAGTGATCCCTGTTTATCACTCCAATTATCCAACTGGTACTTTGATTCTTTCTTGTTTCTGTCTGGAAATCCATCATTTCATAACAGAGGCTCTCAGTTTCTCACTTTTGGATTTGTGCTTGTAGAAACTTTGTTAGGAAACTTTTTCAAACTTTGTTAGGTAGTCTTTTTGCACTGCCAGAACAGAAAATGATCCTCTTAAATTTTTTCCGTCAATTTACCTTTCACATTGAAGCATACACTCAATCTGGAGTCCTTTCATATATAGTGTAAGGCAGAAGCCAAGTTTAAGTTGAAATGATTCAATTTAAATTGTTTCAAAATAATTGAAAAATACATTTTCAACTTTTTTATTGTTGCTTTACATGTTGCATTTTGCTGAATTATATATAAGCATTCTGAACTCTGCCATAGTGCTGTTAGCTTTTTTGTCTCTATGAGAAATACCTGAAATAATCACTTTAGAATGAGCAAAGGTAGATTTTTTCTCACAGTTTCAGCAGGTTCAGCTCACCACTGGCTCCCTATTGCTCCTGGGCCTGTGGTTCACAGAGCATCAGGGTGGGAATGTGTGGCAGAAGGAGCTTCTTACCTCATGATGGACATAAGCACAGAGGAGACCAGAAGTGGCCACAGCCCAGGTGTCCCCTTCAAAGACATGGCCCCTAATTTCCTTCCACTGGATCTCACTTCTTAAAAGCCCCACCCCATGCATTTTTTGTATTCTGGAAACCATGCCTTGGACATGCACTAATCCAGCCATGACAGATGTATTCATTTATTTTCTGTTCCTGCCAACACCACTTACATAAATTTTTATTTTCAATTAATATGATTTTGTACTGATAGCCATAAAATAAATTTCCCTCTTGACTCTTCTTTAAGATTATAAAGAGAATATTTAAATCTATCTACCATGCTCATTTTAATCAGGGAGAGGAAAAAAATACGAAGACTCAGAAAAATTCCAACATTAAGCTGTCAAATAGAAAAGGGGGATTGTAACTGGCAAACCATTGGTTCAGTTACTGGGAAAATGTGCTGTGCTAACTCCAGTAAGCCTCGTCTCTGTAAAAGTGGACACGTACATACGCGCTGCTGCAGACAGGTGTGTGTGTGCTCAGCTCTGTAAGATGTGGCTGCGTTTGAATAAAAGTCCCAAATGTCATCCATTACTTTGCTCATGATGTCGAAGATACATTTATTCTTCTGGGCCAAGCTGTCTAGAAAATTGTTACACGGGAGGCATCACACCAGTAACAGAAGTGACGACAAGTGAATTCGCTGTTTTGAATCGGTGAACTGTGGGCATCACAGCTTGACGGCTCGGAAGAGCGTTTTGGGGGACGGAGAAGGCGGCTGCTGGAAGGCACCTTCCTGCCCCTCTCCTCCCCTCTCTGCGGATGGATGCCTAGGCGGACGATGTCCTTCCCCAGGGTCCACTGTCAGAGTCCCTGTCATGGGATTCATATCCTGAGGCATGGTGCTGTATTCTCGTGTAAGAAAGTGCAGCTTTTGCTATTTCAAAGGCTGAAAAGATTTTTTTTCCCATTTGTGGTCAAGAATTACAGTGTCTGATAGGATTGCTGCTGGGTACTTTCTTCTCTTTTCCTGCATTGCTTGCCCAGTATCTTTGTCGAAAACAAAGAAACAGAATATCTAACTCTTGGTTTTCCTGTTAAGATTGCCCAAGCATCTCCCAACTGGGATTGAATCTTAGCCATTCTACAATTTCTGTGGAAAAGTCTGCTTTAATTAAATATAAATAGTTAGATGTCAGCACTGCGGTATGCACGCAACTCCTGCCGTTCCTTCTGGACCACGGCTGGTCTCGTTTTGCAGGGTCATGGGATTCCACAAAGCAATGATAATTTTTTTTTTATGTACAAATTACAGTGAGAGGAGAGGAAAATCTGGCACAGGGGAGGGAGAAGGAAGAAACTCTTCAAAGGCTGGGGAGGAGAGCTGGAACATGTCACTGCTGCGTCTTTTGGTATGAGACATGTTCCACGAAGGGACAGGACCTGCTCCTGTGCAATGTCCTTGGTGATGGAGGCTGAAGATGACTTGATCTTGGTTATTTTGTGGCGTCTCCTAAGTTCCTCATTTTTAAAATAAAAATGTTTCTATTATCCCTACACTCATGGCAGTTGGCTATGCTGAGAATAAGCAAAATTATTAGTAGAAAACACCGCATTCTGTGAAAAAAAGAGTATAGATCCTCTAGATCAGGGCTTTGTTTTCATTACCATTAACATTTTAAATATTTTAATTGAACATGGACAAATCAGGTGCATTTGGGGAATCCCAAGCATTTGCTTTTTTATTTTTCCTCAACCTGAGATTATAGCATCCTGAAGACACAAGTTACTAAAGGTCCTGTCATATTTTTTTGATAATTCAACGCTAAGCAATCTTTTGAATATTGGTGATCAAATTCTTCTCTAATGATTTTCTTTAATTTTTATTATGGTTTGTAGCAGTGAAGAGAAGAGGAGATAAGCAAGGTTTTTATTTTTGGAGAAGATCTCCAGTAGAGCGGTACACTTGTCCATGTCCAGCAGGGCACACTTTCCGTGGTCCTGGCTATTGAGAGGGGTCAGCGGCTTTGGCTTTCAGTTGCTGGATAACACCACTGCAACCTAAATGTCAGTGAAAGGTTTGTTTCTTTCGCTCTTTTCAGAGTTTAAAGCATGATAACACACGTAGGAATCTCTGGTTATTTCCATGAAGCTTAATATTTTTCAGTATTTGCAGAGTTACCATTTGGTGATTTTATACTGAACACTGAAAAATTGAAGAAATGCAAAAAAAGTGAAAGATGTTGTTTGTAGTTTGTGATGATTACAAATTCCTCACAGCTACTTTTTTTCTTTCTTTCTGTGCTTGTAATTTTATTTCTAAGAGACCTGAGGTCCTGGTATCCCTGTGTGAGTTTAGCCCTGCTCTATTTCCACTGAGCTTGGGTTACATCGCTGTATTCTGCTGAGCAATGGTAGAAGGCAATGTGGGCATCAAGGTCTACGTGACGCTTTAGCATTCCCAGGTAATCCAGTTAATATAGTTATTAAAATCCAGTTTATATGGTTATAATTTCTCCCTGTTGTGGACGACGCAAATTACATGGCGTCTCAGTCACTTTCTTGTCACTGGAACACAGCACTGACACCCACAGTGTAAACCAGGAGAGGTGTGTAGATATGTCAGTCCTTAGCCAGGGGCTACAGCACACAAATGGCGTAGTAGGAGGGTCTAGCAGAGCGGGCAGCTCACTCACGGGTGGCCAGCGGTGGAGCGAGGAAGGGGAACCCAGTGGGGTGCTGCTCCTCCGAACCCCTGCAGAAAGCTCTGCCTACCAGCACACGTGGCCCTTGGGGGCACAGTTTAGTCTGAACCATAGCACGTGGGATTAAGAGCTGCAAAATTCTATGCTCAGGTAGGACTTCCTTCCCTTTTGCTATCACCTACAGCACATATCTTCCCCACATGGCTGGCAGTGCAAGGCTCTTTGGAAGTTCCCAAAGCAGTAGCATCAGTAAGAACGGTTACGGCTGTCTGTGACCAGACTGCGATAGACTCGGCGCTCTGAAATATCGCTGTGGCGTGAGTATGGCTTGTCCCCTCTGACACAGATCTTGGAATTTATTGCCATGGTTGTGAGGAGGAACCTCTGAAAGGATGTTGGGTTGCTGGAAACGATCAGCACTGTTTCTTGAAGGCGTTAGGCTCAACCTCGGGACTGGGTTAGTTGCCTTGAGAGTGCTCGCTCCTTCCCAGATGCGGACTCTGCCCGCTAGTCCTCCCTCCTCCTCCCTACGTTAGATGCAACAAGAGGCCCTGCCAGGTGCTGCCACGTCCAGCACCACGAGCCAAAGGCCTCTTGTTAATGACCTTGTCTGATATGTAGTCTGTCTAAGCCGCAGAAGATAGTTCTTAAGAGAAATACGTTTTCAAGCTATGTCATGGAAGCAACTGTCTATTCTGCCTAATTTAAAGTGTTTTTATCTTTGTAATAATAAAAACTACAAGGAGGCCTTTTACAACATAACCCCCCAGTCATTCTTCACCAGTGCATAAACATATTTTGAAGGAACAGGTATTTATTTGGTGAGATTCATTTCTGGTGAACTCAGGTTGAACTCATGAGCAGTATGTTCATTCTTAGCATTGCTAATTTAAGGCTCCTCTTTCCTTTTGGGAAGTGGTTATAATAAAATCTTCCACTGTTCCTATCTACACCCCCATGAATTTTTACAAACTGAATCATTACCAAGAATGTGTTTAGAATTCAACCTGGGAATTACTCTATTATCTTTAAATAAAATTCCGATAGGCCCGGCGACCTGGCTCCTACAAGACCAGGAAAGCTCTTCTCTTCCTTGAGCACAGAGGCACAGCAGTGAGTCCACCAGGCTGCAGCCTGGCTCCCTGGGGTTAACCACACTAGAGGTGTGAGCCTGAGGCTTTTCGCTTCCCTGGGCCTGGAACTGTGTCTGGAAAATGTATAGGTAAAACAAACATGAGACCAGCAACATGGCTCCCTTGACTATTATGAGGGTTCGATGTGTGAGTGCATGGGTGTCACTTAGAGCAGCCCACACTGGTGACTATGGTCAGGCCAGGGACACTCAGGGAGACGATGACACACACCCCAGAGTCTACACAGCATTCTGGGCCTTGTAGCCCACGCCGCAGATCACCTCCTTCCCTGAGGAGTTGTGCTTTCTCTTCCTTCCACAAGTGCGGATCCTTAACAGTTTGATACTACACACCACATGAGTCTCTGCAGATTCCAGACGTTCCCAGAAAACCTGGCCTAGAGCAGAAAGCTTCCAGAACTTTCCTTTGGATGTTTCCTTCCATATTCCTCTTTCAGGTAAGAATTAGATTTTCATAATATCCAACACTCATTTTATGTTGCATTTATGTATTTGGCCTAAATTTATCAAATTATACATCCTCCATTTCAAACTTTCTCATATGAATCCTTAATTCATTAAGGAACAATACAAGATTTGTTATTTATAAGCCAATATGTGCAGGTGGATAACTGAGAAAATTTTAAATAAAAATAAAGAGAAAACAAATTGATATTGGGGCTGGGGGTTTAGCTCAGTGGCATAAGCACCTACCTGGCAAGTGCGAGCTCATGAGTTCAACCCCCCCCCACGCCGGTACCAAAAAATATTGATATCATTGCCATAAGCTTAGAATCAAACTATTATTTCTAATCTGTACAAAGGGATGTGGTTAATTATAAATTGGAAACATTGCCGATTTTTTAATGTTTTATTTTCTCTATGTAACAATTTTTCCTTCTTTTTTGATAGGTTTTAATCACAAGTTATTATTCACACAACTTAGTGGGAACATACTTTTGCCTGATGCATGCATGTAAATAATTCAATGTGCATTTACAGCTAACAGCAATTGCTGACATACTCCCAGAGCTTACGCTGCAGGCACTGCTCTGGGCTTTCTGCGTGTGCATCTCACCCTCTGGGTGAGCCAGCCCCATCCGCCTGGAGGGTGGTAACCGTTACTTCCCCGTCGAGAGGCACGCAGTGTGCCAGCAGAGGCAGCGATTCTCCCCGTCGGGCTGTCTCGAAGCCACAGAGCTAGGCATCAGATCGAGCCCTGCCTTAAGCTAAACACTGCTGCCTTCTTTTTCTTAGATGCTTGCTATTTAACGCTGGGTGAGAACACCCCCAAGTCAGCTTTCTTTCCCATCTTCCTCTCCTTCCATCTGGCCTACCTGAGCCTCAGCTTTTAGGCCCTGTGGGTTACAGAAATCGCAAGACAGAGCCCCCACCTCAAGAATGATCTAGTGAGAAAGAAAGGTAAATAACTGACCAGAATGTGCAAGATAAGTGTCACTGGAGCCAGCACTTCACAAATCGGGAATTTGAGCACAAAGAGGAAGAAAATTCACATGGAACTTACAGGAGGAGGATTAAGTCTTCAGAACCAGAAAGAGATGAAAAGAGCTTTCCAGAGGAGAAGCAGTGGCCAAGCAACGGTTAGAGGCCGGGCCGTGCTGCCCCGCTGAGCAGGCCCGCTCCCGACAGGTGTGCGCCACTTGAAATCCTGTAAACTAATCACGTTTGCAATGTGGAGCACTAACGATACAGAATCACTTAGTTTTAAAGCAAAAGACCTTTTTGCAGTGTATGAAATCTCAGTTTTGCTTTAAAAAATAAATCTAATTAGTAATTCTGTCTTTTCCTCAGCTTAGGTTTTAGATCACTGGGGCTTCTCCTTTCTTAGATTAGACGGTTCTCTGTCATCCCTGGTGCTGATTCTTTGCATATTCTGGGTGTTCTTTTCTTTTCCCGTGTGTGGGCACCAGAGCTGGTTGTGTTTCTCAAGTTTCCTTCTCCACGTCTGTAAACACTGCACACCAACGAAAAAATGAGGAGAAGAAACTTTCCCCAAATGATTTCAAAATCAAACTCATTTTTCTGTAATTTGATTTATAAATAATGCTTCAAGATGGAATCAGAACACACTTTAAAATAATTCTGAATGACAAACAGATGAAGTGGTTGGTGCTATGCAGGCAGCCGACACGCTGGAAGTGTGAGCACACCCCCTTGGGGCAGGCGCACCCTGGCCCCACTCAGTGTCTGAATTCACCAGGATCCGTGCTCTATGAACTTGACCCATATGGGCTGAAAATATTGCAGGAAGAATTTTCAACTTAATAGCGCCTAAGAGTTGTCAACACTGAAAACCTCCTGTTTTATTTTTTAATTTAATTTAATTTTAAAGAAGATAAAACAGACTAAAACCAATAAAAAAATAAACAGTGTAAGAGACACAGGACTTCCAGACATTATGAAACCAACAATAGTTATCATAACGCCTTTTAATGTCTTCAAAATAGCTGCAGATACTGTCGGACACAGTAAAAATACAACAGAAAAGAATAGAAACAATAAAACAAAACAATGAATGCAGTAAGGGACTTTCAAACAAGCCAATGGTAAATCTGAAATGGCTACCATAATATGCTGTCCTTGAAATAGCTTCTCCTGCCATTGGATATAACATAATTAAAACAAAAGAGAATAAAAGTCAGACCAACAAAATAGTGAAATGATATAGGACCTCAACACAAGACCATCAGGAATCAATAGTGGCTACCACCCTTAGAAGGAGATCCCCCTAGATGCCACACTGCGCACTGCTATCCTCTGAACCTAGAATCAGACCACTGGCCCTAGACCTACAATGTTAGTGAAATACCAAAGCATCACAGGCATCCAGTTGCATTTCACCTTGATAGCTACCATCATCTCCGGATAAGCCCATTGCTTACAGGGTTGGGGGGACTGA
Organism: Hydrochoerus hydrochaeris; assembly: GCA_004027455.1. Taxonomy (NCBI): domain Eukaryota; kingdom Metazoa; phylum Chordata; class Mammalia; order Rodentia; family Hydrochaeridae; genus Hydrochoerus; species Hydrochoerus hydrochaeris. Next base: position 34,355 of record PVLA01013649.1, read on the forward strand.
TACTTCTCGTTTGCCAGCCCTCGCACCAGAAGGAGTTGGGGTCTGGTCATTTCCAGTCTGACAGTGGCCTGCGCATGGCGCTGGTCCCTAGACTTGCTCATGCAGACATTGTTCTCCACCTAGATTTTTTAAAATAAGGAGACCTGGTGAACTAATTTGCATACACAGAGATGTAGAAGAGGCAGAGGCCAGCTCAAGCCCACCCCACTGACTACTGTTCTGCCCACGGTTTCAATGAGCCTGTCTCTTCCCTCAACATTTCTGTCTTATCTCATAATTTTTTAAAACAACCCCATGCTGTGCATGTACAACTAACTCGTAGCCTCTAATGAGCCCTTTGGATGGAATGAGCCTCGATTCAAGACAAACTCTCTCCCCATTTACCGCATTTTCCTGTGGACTTGTGAAAGGGAAGTCAAGTAGCTAGGCTCTGGAGTCATCAGCGAAAATGGTCTCCATGACTTCTTCTCCTTGGTGCTAAACTGGGGCCTGGACCCCGAGAATGACAGTAATAACTGGTCACTTCTTTATTTTTGTTTTGTTTTATACTACTTCCAATCCATTTTTCAACATAGATACTTTTACTGTTCATTTACATTTCTATGTAAGAACATACTATTTCTAGTAGCTAAAGGTCCAGATTCACAGAAAGTCATTTCTCATACTTTTGGGGGGAGCTTCGTGTGAGATGACAAGAGGAAATACCATGGGAGACTCTGTCTGCTCAGTATCAGAGCTGATGACATCAGGAAAAGGACTTCAAGAAGGACAGAGATTCTTCTCTGTAAAAGCAGAGTCTGAACTTGGAGAACACTCCGATTGGTTCCCTCTCAAGAGCTACGTGAACAACCTACTTGACATTGGAAGACGTGGCGTGAGGTTCCTGGGAGCAGTTTTCACAGGCAAGTAAAATTTAGTTTTAATATTAAAAAAGTAAATGTGCATATGCACGCATGCACGCTCATTGTTCTTTGCCATTTTAAAAGCACAGTGCTCAAACGCTCACTTCCTGTTGATAACTAAGATTCTACTCAGGACACCGCAGCATGAGCTTGAGCTCCAACAGAGGGAACAGCGCGTTCTCTCCCCACTGGGTCTCAGTACACGACTGCACTCTGCTTCCACAGTGAACGCTTTATGGAGTGGGAGTCGCACCCTTTTGCAAGCTTTATCTGATGTGGTCTTTACAGTAACCACTCTGGGATGTGAGTATCTTTGGGGTTCATTATTCTGCTTACCACAATTGCC